>PVIA01004695.1:0-131736 GCA_004024845.1 Tonatia bakeri
CCTCAAGATGAACTTGGATTTATTTGTTGTTCTGGCTTTGCAGTCCTGTGTAAATTTTAGAATTGACATGTTCTGCAGAGATTTGATTGGAACTATACAGGCATATAAATCAGTTTGGAGGAATTTTGTCAATATCGACATCTTGACAACATTAAGACTTGCAATTCATAACTATGTTATACCATTCCGATGATGCAGGCCTTCTTTACTAGGCTTTCTCATGATAACATTTTGTAACCTTTAGGCCTTGCACGTCCTTACTACATTCCTTCCTAGATATCCACTGGTTTGGGTGCTATTATAAAGGACATAACGATTTTAATTCATTTTCCTTTTGTTTGTTGCTGGTGTATGAAAAGTCAATTGGTTTTTGTATGTTGATCTTGAATCCAGTGACCTTGATAAATTATCTTGTTAAATATAACAGCTTCCTTCAGATTCTTGTGTGCATACTTATGTCTTTTGTGAATAATGTACATGTTGTTTCTTATTTTCCATTCCAGGTCACTTTATTTACTTTTCTTGATTTACTGCACTGACTAGAACCTCCAGCACCTACTGCGTGTAAGTGGTGATGGAGGTGTAAAGCCTCCAGTACTTCACCATTGGGCACAATGTTTGCTGGCATTTAGTTTTGTTTTGTTTGAGGTATTATTTGCCAGGTTAAGGAAGTTCTCTTCTTTCTTAGGTTGTTTTCTTTTTCAATCATGAATGAGTGTTGAATTTTACCAAGTATTTTCTTTTTACCTATTCAGATAATTGTATGATTTATCCTCCTTTTTATGTTAATGTGGGGGACTACTTTACTTGGTTTTTAAACGTTAAACTACTATTACATTTCTGGAATAAACCCCACTTAGTTGTTATGTGTAGTGCTTTTTATTTGTTGCTGAGCTTGGATTTTGATATTTTGTTTAGAATTTTTTTGTACCTGTCCCATCTGTTTTATGACAGATTTATATATATTCATACTATGTAAAAATACTATTTCTTATATTTGTTATTATATGTAATATATATTATGTACATGTATATATAATATATAAAATACTTATCTCTATATATTATATACATAAAATACATAATAAACATATCTGTACGTCTGTATATATATAACCATATTTGAAAATTGTACTACTTAGTTCTATCTTTGGTTTCTTTTTTCTTTTTAAATTTTATTTATTGATTTTAGAGAGGGAGAGATGAAGAGGGAAAAAGAGAGAGAAACATTGATTTGTTGTTCCACTTATTTATGAATCCATTGGTTGCTTCCTGTATGTGCCCTGACTGGAGACTGAACCCGCAGCCTTGGTGTATCAGGGTGATGCTCTAACCAACTGAACTACCTGGGCAGGGAAGATTTCCTTCTTTAACTGAATTGTAGTTGACATACAATATTAGTTTCAGGTGTACAATATAGTGATTTGATATTTTTATACTGATGTCTTTTTTTCCTGTTTTTCTATTTGCACTCAAGAGAGGTATGTTAAGTTCCCCGCCATAATTGTGAATTTGTCAATTTCTTCTTTTAATTCCATCAACTTTTGCTCTATATATTTTAAACCTATATTTTTGAGTGCATATATATTTGGGATCATCATACCTTACTGGGTTATTTCTTTTATTATTATGATCATTATAAAATGCATCTTTTCATCTCAATAATGTTTCTTGTTTTAAAGTTTTGTCTGATATTAGAGTATTTTCATCAGCTTTCTTTTGGCTATGTATGCATGGTATACTTTTTAAAATTCTTTTGTATTCAGTGTTTCTGTGTCCTTATATTTAAAATGTGTCTTTTATAAGAAGCATATATTTTTAAATTCCATCTGACAATCTTAGACTTTTAATTGGTAGAAATAATTCATTAACATTTAATGTAACTACTGTTATATTTGGTGTCATCCACTACATTACTATTTGTTTTCTATTTGCTTAAGCTGTTTTTCGTTCTCTTTCCTCTCTTTCCTCCTGTCATCTTTTAGAGTAGTTTTTTTTTAATTTAGTCCACCGTTTTCTCCCTATTCACCTGTTAGTTACATATTGTTCCCCTCTTTTTTTAGAGAGTACTCAGCAGATTACATCACATGTCCTTAATTTAGGGTGTTAGGAACATAATCATTTCTACAGCCCCCTTGCTGATGCTGGAGACTTTATGACATCTGAAGTTCACTGACTCTCTTTTGTCTGCAGTATCATTGTTATGCACTTTTCATTACATTTACAGTTTGGAATGCCATAAAATATTATTTGTTAAGTCAATATTTATTTATATTTCACTGCATATTCACTCTTTTCATTGCTGTTCACTCCTTTCTCAATTTCTATGTTTCCAACTGGGATCATTTTTATTCTGTCTAAAGAATTCTTTCTTTAGGACAAATCTTCTGGCAAAGAAATTTCTCAGGGTTTTAAATGTTTTTAACTAAAAATTTTGTGGAGTTTTTTTCTCCACTAATATTTCATTCTTTTCGGAGGGGTTTCTACAACTTTAAAAATGTCACTTTACTGTTTTGTTGTAATTGTTGTTGAGAAGTTAACTGTTGCTCCTTTGAAAGTAATGTACCTTTTTCCTCTGACTGGTTTTAAATATTCTCCTTACCTTCTTTATCTCCTTGGTTTGACCACAGCGTGCCTCTGCGATTTTACCCTAGCTGTGAATATATGGGTAGTATATGGGCTGTTTTTCATCACTTTTTGGAAAATTCTCAGCCATTGTTTATTTAAATATTCCTCCTGCCTATTCTCTGTTGACTCTACCTCTGTGACAGTAAGTGTTTGTATGGTAATCTTTTTAAAACGAGCATGTATCATGCTTCTGGGCAGGGGGTGTTGCCACTCTTTATCTTTTTCTCACTGTGCTTTAGTTTGGATTTATTTTTATTGACCTGTCTTCCAGTTTGCTAGTCCTTTCTTCTGTGCATCTGTTGTACTATTAAATCCATTTATTGAAAATTTAGCATTATTATTTCCTTTTTTGTGCAAACTCACATTTTAGATTCTTTTGTGGAGTAACTACTAACAAGGTTATTTCTGAGTTGCAAAAATTCCTTTTTTGTGGTTTTGCAGTCCCTGCATTCCTCGTTCACTCTTGGTGCCACAATCAGACAGACAGAAAGCCCAAAGATGCTTTTTCTTGCATCTGTAGTAGAATTATTGCCTTTTTCACCTCTGGAACTTTCATTTCATTCCTTCTTCAGAGAGTCCAACTCTCCAATGACATTCCCCATCTTTTCCATTATTTTCATCACGTTTTCTTCTATGTCATCACATTTGACTCTATTTTCTTGTTTTATTAGTCATAGTTTTTAAAGGTCCTTGTGTGTCTGCTGACTGTAATATCTGGATTATTGGTGGATCTATTTATGTTATGTCTTTTTCTATTAGTCCTTGGACACATAGTTCTCTTGGCACATCTTTTAATTTTTGCTTAAACAAGTATTTGGATATTGTGTATAAAGTTTTTTAGAGACTCCAGATGATCTACCATCATTTCCAAAGTGCATTCATCCTTTTATTCTGCTAAAAAGACAGACTGGGCACTGATCTCTTCGATCCAGTCAGCTGTGCTGCATGAAGCCTAAGTTGCAGTTTTGGTAAGCTTCCCTGCCTTCCTACTGGAAGCCTGGTGCGGTATGCAGAATAATGGTCCCCCAAAGGTGTCAATGTCCTAACCCCACAAACTGTGAATATGTTATATTATGTGGCAAGAAGGGCTTAAGTTACATATGGAAATAAAGTTGCTAATCAGGTGATTTGATCCTGGATTATCTGGGTGGGCCAATGTTAGCACAAGGGTCTTGTACATGTGGAAGAGGGAAGCAGAAGAGTTAGTGTCTGAGTGATGCGATGTAAGAAAGACTCTGCCATTTCTGGCTTCAAAGCTGGAAGGATGTGAGGCCATGAGCTAAATACTGGGAGCAGCTCTAATGCTGGCAAAGGCCAGGAAATGGGTTCTCCTGTCAAGTCTCCAGAAAGGAGTACAGCTCTGATGACACCTTCAGTTTTTCCCAGTGAGACTCCTTTCAGACTGCTGACCTACAGAACAGTGAGACAATAAATTGTATTGTTTCAAGGCACTAACTTTGTGGTAATTGTTACAGCAGCCATAGGAAACTTATACACTTAGTGTATTTTTGGGGATGTAGTTTTTTTTTTTCTCTTTTGCCTCTCATCCCATGGATCTTCAAATTGTGCCAAATATCTTAAGGGAAAACTGGTCATTGGTCAGGCTTAGTTTTTTGCACCTCCCTTGTGATTGCAATCTTGCCTCTACTTCTGTTTTTCCAGCCCTGAAACTGCCATCAGCTTGGCTAGCAGTGGCCCTCTGCTTAGGCAAAGCCAAATACCTCTTGCCTCGGGCCCGGAAGTGGCAAATTTCCACAGGGAGATGTGGTTGCAGAATGTCATCTCACCTCTCTGTGTTATCTTCGCTTTTCCAGAAACTTGGCACCTCCAGCCAATAGTGCTCTTCAATAAATGTTTTCTGGTGCTTTATCCACATCTTCTTGATGTGTTCAACAAGGGCACGGTTCCTGCACATGCTACACATCACGACAGAAGCATAGGTGAGGACTATATTAGCTACTAATTTTAACCTTTATTTTTTAAGATTCTAGTATGTTATTTCTGAGTGAATACATTTTATAGGCTATTGTGCTCATTTATAACTGCTCTGGCTCTCACTTCATTTATTCATACCCTTGAGAGGAAATAGGGTCTGTCACAGCAGAGAACACATTTCTCTTGCTCAATATGCTAATCCTAGGTTGGAAAATAGGGTCTGGTATAAAATAGGGCTCAAAAACACCAAGTAAATGAATAAATGCACATAAATGATTGTCTCAAATGTGGGTTGAGCAATCTGCTCTGCAGATCTGTGGACAAAAGTCAAACAGAATCAAGAGGCGAACATGCCCCCTGAAGTTAATCATCTATCTAAAGCTAACACAGTTCAAATCCAAAAGGGCTGAGGTGCACTGTGACCCCAGGATGGAGCAAACTTGAAAAATTTTTATGTACAAGGGCAAAGTCATATTGCAAAGGAAGGACACCCAAGTGCTAAAGCTATCTCTGTTGCCTTGACACAACCTGCCATAGTAGCAAGCAGGTTAGAAGATTGTGGTGCAGGAAATAATTTAAAGACTTTATGGCAAGAATGGCCTTTGGAAAATTAAGAATTTGTAAATTTATCATTAAATGTGTATGAGGCACTAAGCTAAGTGCTTTTCAAGTATTAATTTATAGTAACCCATGAAGTAGGTGCTACTATCATTCCCATTTCATACAGGAAGAAAGTGAAACAGAGGTTTAAACAACTTGTCAAGGTCAGACAACCAGTATGTGTGAGAGCCAGCATTCAAAGTAGGCAGCCTGCTTCCTCAGTCCACAGTCTTCCCCGTGTGGCCTGTGGTATTTGTCTCTGGAGGAGTTGCACCCTTCCTTTTTCTAAGGTCATTTGTGGATATAAAGTTCAGGATTGATTAGGTTGCTACTAATTGCCATAACAAATGAAGCTGCACATCTCAATGGCTTAACAATTTATAAGGTGATCTCTGGCAGCAGTGGTGATAATTTGTTGGAGATGCAGGGGTAAGTTTGCCTTCACAGCTCTGGTCATTCAGAGATCCAGGTTGAGGGAGGCTCTGCCATTTTTAACATGTGGCTTCCAAGATTGTCCTATGTGTTGACATCCAGAATATAGAAGAGTGTGGAAGGCAATACAAGAGGTTTTCATGGACCAGGCCTGCAAGTGATAATCATTACTTCTACCTATATCCTATTGGTCATAACTCAGTCCCACTACCCCACCTAGGTGCCAAGAGACTAGCAACTAAAACCCTGGCTGGGAAAATTCTTTCTAGTAACAACACATACTGTGAAAGGGAGGCATACGTCTTGGGTATTTTGTCTTAGTTTGAGTTCCCCCAGAAAAAAGATTTTTAAAAAGACGTTTCCAGTGTTTTATTTAGTAAGTAAACACAAGTAAGAGAATGGGGAAGCAAAGCAGGGGAAAGAAGGTATCCAAAGGTTGTACTAACAAGTCAGTTACCACTGTAGAGACTGAACTTAATTCCACTAGGGACACCTTGAAAGCCACAGGAGAATATCCCATTCAAGGGGCACACAAACAAGAGTTTTCCTTAGGTCCTAACTCTTTGGTCTACTGTGCAGGTTGCAAAGCAGACTCCTGGTGTCAGAGAATGCATTCATGCAAAGAAACATAGATGCAGATGCTGGCAATTGGAAGTTTCCCAATGTGTTTGAGTGGTTAGGGTTGAGCCCTGACGGACCGCTTACAGGGAGGCAACCAATCAATATTTCACTCGCTCGCTCTCCCTCTCTCTCTCTCTCTCTCTCCTCTGCAAACATATCCTTGGGTGAGAATTTTTTTTAAAAAAAGCTGTTAAGGTTGAGGAATGTGTAGGATACTAGTGTTCTGCTACATGGTCTCTACCAGAATTCACCTTATGGGCCAGTGACACATGGATGAAACACACAAGTTTCTGCCACCCCTACCCCCCTGGCAATTGCACACCTGATATATGATGGTGTAACAGGGGCAACATAACTACAATAAAACTTCCTTTTAGAAAGGGGAGGTGTGAAAACCCATCGCTGTTGCTGGTCAGCATCAATTTTGAGGTCCTGCTGGGCAGGGGTTAGGTGGTTCCTCTGCCTGATTAGACCCAGATTCACTCTCTGAAAGTAGCTCCTTTGCTCATTTCTCTCCAAGGTTTCCCACACCTCATTCTGGGAGGGTCTTCTTTTCCCGTTATTCTCTCCAGTCACATCTGCATGGTATTGAGAAGTTTGTGCTCCTTGGGGCCTGCCTTTTTCCCTCTTCCTACTATAAGAGCTTGAAGATTGAATCGGTGTAAGTACTCCACATTTCCGTTTTTCTTCACAAAGCAATTATCACAGAACTTGAATAACCTTCAGATCTATTTGCTTCTGTTCAGTTTTATGGAGTAGTTGTCAACCTCACACATATAAGGTTAAGGGCAGGGCCTGATTAGGCTAATGAAGATACATGAGACAATTTTAGATTTATTATATATTGCTTATTACTTCATGGAGAGTGAAGAAGAAGCCGACACCAAAAATGCCAGCTCCCTGATTCCTTGACCCACACACCAAAGACAATGACACTGAAATGCACAGGGCTGCAACGTGAGTTGTGGGAAACCCCATTCGCCAAGGAGCCAAATAGAGACAGCAGCTAAGTGGCTTAGTATTCTGCAGGTCTATTCTGAGGGGAGTGGTGTAGAAAGCCTATTCCTCATCAGAACCAGGGAGGCCGGGAGAAGCATTCTGAGGACAGCCTCCTAGGCGGGGCAGGAAGACAAGTGGGAGGTGGCCTCTTGGCTACAGCTCTATAGAGGCCTCCCACCCTCTCCTGTTCTAGCAGGATCACCAGGTATTTGGCCAAGACTCAGATATGCTGCAATCCCACCCTCTGTCCATGTGGTTGTGTGCAGAAGTGCCAGGGGAAAGCCATGGTAGAACTGTTTTCCTGGGACAGTGGCCACACTGCAGGTCTCTCTCGAACTAATTTTCAGGCCCAACTGCTCTCCTTGGCCCCTCTCACTCTCATTTGACGGTGCTTACCCAGGTTGGGTGGCAGCTCCATAGTCTTAACTAGATCTTTTCCACATGGATGGGTTGTAGTGGCCACTTGTTGCTCAAAAGTTCCCCGGTGTTTATCTTGTTTTTAGGGCCTGGACCCAGTCAGCTTTTCCAACCTTGCAAAACCTTGCATTTTTAGATTTCTAATCCTTTTTATTGTTGCTTGCAAACAAGCCAATTCTTCCCTGAGCTTGTTGTCTCTTTCTTATAATAACTAATTAAATGCAGCCAGGACCAACATGTGCTGCTAACATTCTATTTTCCCCCTCTTCCTCTTCCCTCCACCTCAGCAGACTCAGTGGCTCTATGTTTTACCTTTCAGGTTTCTGAAGACAACAGTTTAAACAAAGGTTTTGCCACTGCAAACTCTTTTTGCAGCAATAAACTAATCTCATTTTAAATTATAATCCCTTTATGCCCTGGCTGGCGTAGCTCAGTGGATTGAGTGTGGGCTGCGAACCAGGCATCACAGCTTCGATTCCGTGTCAGGGCACATGCCTAGGTTACAGGCCATGTCCCCCAGCAACCGCACATTGATGTTTCTCTCTCTCCCTCCCTTCCCTCTCTAAAAATAAATAAATAAAATCTTTAAAAAAAGTCTAAAAAAATTATAATCCCTTTATTTATACATATTCATTCATTTATAGCCCTGGAAAACAAATATAAACCCCTTAAAAATCTGTTTTTTAATTTTTTTGAGAAATTTTTATCTACATAGCAAAATACAAGAAATACCCATATTCCCACCACCTGTATTTTAAAAGTGACTGTTTTGTGATATTTGTTTCCTGTGTTTTTTCATTCTACAAATAGATAAATATAATGCTCAGTATCACACCTCTTACCCATTTTCACCAGAATCTTCACTAACCACAACCCACATAACCACTTTTACCCTTTCCTAACAGACTGCTGTTCAAGCAAACTTTAATGTGATCACAATCACTTGGACAACTTGTGAAAACACAGAATGCTGGGACCCACCCCCAGAGTTCCTAACTCTGCAGGCCTCAGGTCAGGCCCCCAAATTTTCATTTCCAGCAAATTCCTAGGTGAAGCTGAGGCATCTGGTCCAGGTACTACACTAGATGGAGAAGCACTGCTCTAGCTAAATCCCAAGGTTAGTACTTCAGGGACAGATGCAGACCCTCTCTGCCTATGTGGAGACACAGATGGGAGAACTCGTCACCTGCTCCCCTAGTCTAAATACAAGGTTGACTTCCCTGTTATTCAAATCAAGCTGGCTAAAAGCTAAAGGACTGATTTCATTTTTCTTCCTCGTCTTCATTAGTGGCATGTACAACTCTCCTCAGGAGGCCTCCACTCAGCCCCAGAAATGTCAAGAACGGGCTCCTGTCTTGGTGCTGACCTTCATGCAGAGATGGGTGAGCAGCATGTGACATGAAGCAGTGGGGCTGGTCAGGAAGGGCACAGGATTTCCAGCCAGCCGCCTCTCCTCAAGCCCAGGTGCAGCCACTTCTGTGGCCCTGGTCAGGCCACAGGTTCTTCAGCCTCACTTTCCCCACCTACACAACATGGTACAATGACGCCCACATACTAGAGCAGGGGTGTCAAATTCATTTTCCCCGGGGCCACATCAGCCTCATAGTTACCTTCGAAGGGCCAAAATAATTTTAGGATTGTATAAATGTAACTACTCCTTAACTGTGAAGGAGTTGAAATTACAATCCTCTAGCAACTAGAGGATTGCTGAGAAAGCAAACAGGAATCGTGCAAGCAGGAGTCCTGTCAACTGTGAAGCACCCTACCGATAGTCATTACTAGTACAGCTTCACGACCGACTTGCTCCTTAACAATTAACAGTGGCATCATCTCTCTCTCTCTTTCTCTTTTAAGGCCTTTCTCACTCTGTCCCCAACAACAACAACAACAACGGGTTTTTTGTTTTTTTTTTTTACTTTGAGCCCTAGTGTTACTGATTTTGACTCACCTTGCTTGAGTATATTCACAGACTTAGACCTAAGCTGCTTACTACCATCTTTAGGTGCTAAAAAGAAAAATAAAAACAATCAAGGTATGTGGCATTAAACTCTCACATCACTCAATCCAAAATCATGAACTTTTCAATTACAAGAGTAAAATAAGAAACACTAAGCAGTTTGTCATTCGTTCTGAACAATCCAAGATTCTGCAGTCCTGTTTTAGCTCCTCTCCCATGACCTTTCCCATTTGAACTTTAGTTTCCGCCCCAGACCTCCCCTACTCTCAGGGAGTTGCAGAGAAAGATGATGATATGCTCATTGCAGGACAAAAGTAGGGGAGGGCTGTTGACGATCCTGGCATAGACCTCTTTGCACTAGGTATGTAATTCATGTCACCCTGTCAATTTCTTCCCTTCAGCCCTCCTGGCTCTGGTAGGCAGTGATTATATTCTTGCTATATTGGAGGGAAAAGAACCTTGTCCGTGGGGTCTGTTGACGTAAGAACGTCCAAACCTGTAGAGAATTTTTGTAAAAACTTATTTGAGCCAAACAGGATACCCCTGGAAACAAGACCACACTAGACTGAGATGTTTCCTGGGCTAAAGACTAACAGTTTTCAGTTGCTTTTATGCATTTGAGATTAAAGAGGGGATGTAAGGAAGATTACATGAAGGTGGAAGAAAGCAAGGCCCCGATCAGACTGCAGGATAGTTAAGATTCACAATTTATAAGGAAGGGTCCTAAAGGGTAGGCACTATTGGAAGGAGGGGTCTGAAAGGGGGCATTTCAAAGGTGTGTTAACCCACACAGCAGAAACAATGGACAGGGCTTCCTTCAGGTAAAGATAAACCTTTTACGAAAGCTATATGCCTGGGGCATGACTACCCACCATGACCTGCCCAGTTAGGAATCTATGATCAGATCACCCTGGGAGGTTCCTTTCCACAGAACCCCTTTTTTGTCCACAAGTCAAAAAGACTTGACTAACATCTTATTTCTACCATTTAAATGTATGATCTTGGACACATCAACTTAACTAAGCCTCAGATTTTACATCTGTTAAAGTGAAAATACCACTATTTGCCTGAGAGACTTGTTTTATGTAATATATGGTTTCTCGTGCACTGCCTGGCCCTTGGCAGGTATGAAATATTTATTGAGGAAGCGCTCTTTTCCCCTGGGGTTATGCTTTATGTTTCGGTGTTTTCGGACCTCCTCTAAGGTACTCCTGGCCTGCGGCCTCACCCCCCCGAGCCGTGGATGCTAGGTCACCTCCCTGCGGAGCACCGGACCGCTCTTCAGAAGCCCGAATCCAAGGCATCCGTCCCAAGTCCTTTCCCAACCCCAAAACCGGTTCAGTAATACACTTCTGGCTGCTCACTCCAACTTTCGACTATTCTAGCCTCTTTCCGCGGTTGCACAGCGATGTCACTTCCGCCGGAAGAGGTGAGCGCGTCCGTCCCGGCGTTTGGCGCGAAAGTCAGTTCGGGGCTTCGGCAATTTCCGGGTCCTGCGCTGCACTCGGGGTGGGCGCGCCGCGGGGTGCGGCTGGTGTGTGCCGGGCTGGCGCCCGACCCCAGCCGCTCTCCTGCGGGCCGCGCGCGCCCCCACTCGCCGCCCCCAGGGCCCCTGGCTCCACGGAGGTGAGTGAGGCGCGGAGAGAAGACCCCGCTCCTTCCCTACTCCAGATGGGGGTCGCGACGCCTCCTCTGGCCTTCGCGGCCCTGGTTTCCTGCCCTCGTAACCGGCGGGTGGGACTTTGACTCCGCGGAGGTGAGGCTGCTGCTCCGACCAGGCCGGGAGCTGGGCCTTTCCCCGGGAGCTGCGGAGCAACAGCGTCCGGCCCTTACGGGGCATAACCTTGCTACCTGGTTTGCACGTTTGTATTTAAAGTCCGTGTACTGAGGGATGAACAGATCTCTAGGCTCTGGGTTGCCCGCAGAGACAGATTAATTACGTGTGCCCTTAGCTGAATGCAATTGCTTTTTCATTGGCTTGCGGGCCTTAGAGCGCCGTGGCAAAGGCCCTCTACACTTATTCGGCTTAGTGACATTGATTACGTTCTCTGACTTGCAAGGACCAGTGTTGTCATATTTTTTCTTGACTTTGCCCGTATTCCAGCGTTTCTTACAAACGAAGTGGGTGAATTCATGGACAAGGCCAAAATGTCCTCCCTTATGCATTCTTGTCTGGGCAGAAATAATAGGTGCTTTAAGCATATAACGTCATGGGTAATGTGTTTTTGGTTTTGTTAATGGGTCCTTTATTTCGGCAGTTCAAAAATGTCCGGAAATGACAAACAACCACTTTTTGTGAAGTTTTTAAAGTCTTCAGGCAATTCCGAATGTTTTCTTAAAGCTCTTGAGGTAAGAACAGTTGAAAAATATCTTGTTTGATGCTTAGAATTTATTTTTTTCTTAGGGATTTTAATTTATTGGGCTTTTATATCTTAGTTATTTTCATAATGCATAGTTTTACTGTAGTCTCCATTAACAGATATATCATTGTTACATATTTTAAATTAAGTATATCATTGTATAGTTTGGGGGGCCTTCAGTCTATTAAATCTTCTATTGAAAGTGGCAGACCTGCTGTTCTTGAAAATTAAGTTGCTTTCTTTTGTCTACTAATCAGAGTAGACCTTTGTGTGTTGAAAAATTTTGAGTCAGTCTTGTACTAGTTACAAATAATTTTTTGGTTAATTGGTTAATGTTAAAGTATGTTTCATTATGTCCAGTATAATATGGGAGAATCTGGGGGTAGCGTGAGGCCTTGCTGCTCACAGACCCTATCAACATCAGCATGGTTTGAGAATTTGTTATAAATGTGGAACTTGGGGCGCAGCTCAGACTTAGCCAATTAGAATCTGCATTTTAACAAGATTCTCAGTGTGATCCTGTGTACATTAAAGTTTAAGGAGCCCTGTTGTAGCAGGGTTTTCCTTACAATTCACTCGATCAGCTAATAATAATTGGTGTCCATATCTGATAAACACTGTTCTAATACTTAGGATGCATCAGTGGTATTTTCTCAGAGTTTATATTCTATTCTAGCAGGAGGAAATAAACAGTTATCAGACATGACAAATCAGTAAACTACACAGCATGTTATAGTGCACTAAGTGCAATGGGAAGAGGAAAGAGCAAAACAGGTTAAGGGGTCTGGAAGACATTTGTTGGAGGTGGAAGAGACCCAAAGGTTGTAATTTTAAATAGAGTGTGATCAGGGTATCCTTTATGGAAAAGATATTTCAGTATGCTTGAAGGAGATGAGATAGTTAGCCATGTGGACATGATTGTGATGAGGCTTTCAGGCAGAGGGAGCAATCAGGCCTCTGGGAAAGTGCTTAGAGTGTCTCTCCAATGTTAGTGTGGCTCTAGTGTAGTAAGCAAGAGATAGAGGAAGAATATTAAGGGATGCTTAATAGGAGTAGGAGTAAAGAGGTCTTGTAGGGCTTTGCAAGGACTTTATGACTCGTTCTTTCAGTGAGATGGAGAGCCGCTGGAGGCTTTTAATCAAAACAGTGACATGATCTGACTTAATTGTTTTAAAATGATCACTCTAACATAAGGACTTCAAATTTTGTTCAGTGAATATTTGAATACTTACCTGGGTGCCAGGATATGATGGCAAACAAGATCATGAAATGTTTTCAGTGTTATTTTTCTATATAACATAGATTGGAGGAAAAGGTTATTTCTATTTTAAAAAGCACGATCAGGAAAAGTATCTCAGAGGAGGTGACATTTGATTAGGTCTGACTGAAGTGAGGGATTAGTCTGGTGAAGACCTGGGAGAAGAGTATTCCAGGGAGTAGAAACAAGAGCAAAGCCTCTAAATAAGGTCACACTTTGCTTGTCCCAGTCATAGCAAGAAAGCAGAAGTGGCTAGAGAAAAAGCAAGCTGGGTGAAAGGTAGACAATAAGGACGGGGAGACAGGCAAGGGCCAGACTCTCGGGTCTTGTTGGCCATCATAAGAAATGTGCATTTTATTCTGAGTGTGCTGAGAAGCCATCGGAGTTGGGTTTTGTTTTTCTTTTTAAGATTTTATTTACTTATTTTCAGACAGAGGGGAAGGGAGGGAAAAAGAGAGAGAAACATCAATGTGTGAGAGATACATAGATCAGTTGCCTCCCCCATACCCCCAACTGGGGACCTGGCCTGCAATCCAGGCATATTCCCTGACTGGGAATCAAACCAGCAACTGCCTGGCCCTCAGGCTGGCGCTCAGTCCACTGAGCCACACCAGCCTGGACGTATTGGAGTTTCCGAACAGAGAGTTACACGACCTGATTTATATTGTTAAAAATATTACTAGCGTTCTATGGAGAATAGATTTAGGGCAAAGGAGGGAGAAGGAAGCACTTTAGAGACTTTTACAGAGGTCTAGGTGAGAGATGGTGGTAGCTTCTAACAAGGAAAAGGCTGGATTTTGGAGATAGAGTTCATAGGATTTAAACAGATGACTAATTTCAGGTTCAGTCTTTTTATTTTTCAATATATTTTATTGCTTATGCTATTAGAGTTGTCCCAAATTTTCCCCCTTTGCTCCCCTAAACCCAGTACTACCCATTCCCTCCAGCACCCGCCTTAGTTCATGTCCATGGGTGATAACATGTAAGTTCTTTAGCTACTCCAATTCCTATTCTGTTCTTAACATCCCCCTGCCAATTTGTACCTCTCAATCCCTGCGCCTTTTCCCCCATTCTTCCCCTTTCCCCTCACAACTGGTAAACCTCCATGTGATCTCTATTTCTGTGATTCTGTTTCTGTTCTGCTGGTTTGCTTAGTTTGTTTTATAGATCACTTGTTGATAGTTGTGAAATTATTGCCATTTTAATGTTCACAGTTTTGATGTTTTTAAAATATATTTAATTTATTATGCTATTACAGTTGTCCCATTTTTTCTCCCCTTTATTGCCCCTCCGCTCTGTACCCCCATCCCTCCAGCATCCCCCCCTTAGTTCATGTCTATGAGTTGTACATACAAGTTCTTTAACTTCTCTGTTTCCTATACTGTTCTTAACCTCTCACTGTCTATTTTATGTCTATCAATTATGTTTCTTTTTCTCTGTGTCTTCCTCCCCACTGATAACCCTCCATTGATCTCCATTACTCTGGTTCTGTTCCTGTTCTGGTTGTTTACTTAGTTTTTGTTTTTTAGGTTCAGTTGTTGATAGTTGTGAGTTTGTTGTCATTTTACTGTTGACAGTTTTGAGCTTCTTCTTTTTCTTAGATAAGTCCCTTTAACATTTCATATAATAAGGGCTTGATGATGATGAACTCCTTGAACTTGTTCTTATCTGGGAAGCACTTGATCTGCCGTTCCATTCTAAATGAAAGCTTTGCTGGATAGAGCAATCTTGGATGTAGGTCCTTGCCTTTCATGACTTGGGATATTTCGTCCCAGCCCCTTCTTGCCTGGAAGAAATCAGCTGATAGTCTTATGGGAATTCCTTTGTAGGTAACTCCTTTCCTCTTGCTGTTTTTAAGGTTCTCTCCTTATCTTTAATCGTGGGTAATGTAATTATGATATGCCTTGGTGTGTTCCTCCTTGGGTCCAATTTCTTTGGGACTCTCTGGACTTCCTGAAAGTCTCTTTCCTTCACCAGAATGGGGACGTTTTCCCTCATTATTTTTTCAAATAAGTTTTCAACTTCTTGCTTTTGTTCTTCTCCTTCTGGCACCCCTATGATTCAGATGTTGGAATGTTTAAAGTTGTCCAAGAGGTTCCTAAGCCTCTCCTCATTTTTTTTGAATTCTTGTTTCTTTATTTCATTCTGGTTGGGTAATTTCTTCCTTTTGTTCAAAATCATTGATATAAGTCTAGGTTTACTTCCCTTCACTGTTGGTTTCCTGTATATTTTGCTTTATTTCACTTTGGGTAGCCTTGATTTGTTCCTTCATTTTGTAACTGAGCTCAATCAGTTCTGTGAGCATCCTGATTACTAGTGTTTTGAACTCTGTATCAGATACGTTGGCTATCTCCTTGTCACTTAGTTCTTTTTCTGGAGTTTTGATCCCTTCTTTCACTTGGGCCATATTTCTTTGTCTTGGTGCACCTGTTATGTTGTAAGGGGGCAGAGCCTTATGTATTCACCAGGGTGGGGCAACCCTCTGCTGCATTGTGGTGCTCTCTGTGGGGGAGGGGTCAGAGAGGGAACAATACTGCTTGCTTTGCTCTAGCCCCACTTTCCAACAAACTCTCTTGTGAGACTGGGAGTTTCTCCCACCATGGCAATAAAACCTCTGCAGTAGTTTACAGCTAGCTTTGAGTCTTTAGTTTGCCATTCAGCAAGCCCTGCCTTGCCTGTGCAGTCTATCGCCATGCCACTAACCCTCTCAGCCAGCTCCACCTCACCTGCGTGGTCTGCCACCTTGCTACATGCCCTCTCCCCTTAGCTGCCTTTCTCCAATCTCTGCCACTCCTACCGGTTTGGGTGAATGTTTCTTTAACTCCTTGTTTGTCGGAGTTCCATGCAGTTTGATTTTCTGGCACTTCTAGTTGTTTATTGTTTTAGATTGGCTGCTATCCTTCTTTTGGTTGTGTGACGAAGTGAAGTGTTTCTACCTACACCTCCATCTTGGCCAGAACGTCTGATGTTCTTTTTCTTAAATAAGTTATTTTATCATTTCATGTAATAATGGCTTGGTGTTGATGAACTTCTTTAGCTTTACCTTGTCTGGGAAGCACTTTATCTGCCCTTCGATTCTAAATGATAGCTTTGCTGGATAGAGAATAATCTAGATTGTAGGTCCTTGCTTTCATCACTTTGATTACTTCTTGCCAATCCCTTCTAGTCTGCAAAGTTTCTTTTCAGAAATCAGCTGACAGTTTTAGCGGAACTCCTTTGTAGATAACTAACTGCTTTTGTCTTGCTGCTTTTAAGATTCTTTATCTTTAACCTTTGACATTTTAATTATGATGTATCTTGGTATGGTCCTCTTTGCATCCATCTTGTTTGGGACTCTGCACTTACTGGACTTAAATGTCTATTTCCTTCACCAAATTAGGGAAGTTTCCTTTCATTATTTTTTCAAATAAATTATCAATATCTTGCTGTCTCTCTTCTCCTTTCAGCATCCCTGTGATTCAGATGTTGGTATATTTGAAGTTGTCCCAGAGTTCCTCAGCCTGTTGTTGATTTTGGGGATTCTTTTATTCTTACTGTTCTGATTGAATGTTTTTTTCTTCCTTATGTTCCAAATCATAGATTTGATTCTTGGCTTCATCCACTCCACTGTTGGTTCCCTGTAATTTTTTCTTTATTTCTTTTAGTGTAAACTTTATTTCTGCCTGGGTCTTTTTATGCTGTTGAAGTACCCAATGAGTTCCTCGAGCACCTTAATAACCAGTGTTTTGAACTCTGCATCTGATAGATTGCTTATCTCTGTTTTGTTAGGTTCTTTTTCTGGAGTTTTATTCTGTTCTTTCAATTGTGCCATATTTCTTTGTCTCCTTATTATAGCAGCCTTCCTGTGTTTGTTTCTATGTATTAGGTAGAGCTGCTTTGACTCCCTATCTTAGGAGCGTGGCCTATTGTAGAAAAACACGTCTGTGAAATTGAATGGGGTGGAGCCTTAGGTAATTGTCTGGATAGGGCAACCCAGTGAATTAGGTTGATGGAGTCTCAGATACTCTCAGATGGAGACTCTGCCCTTTGATGCTGTGTGGGGAAGGGCTCAGAATAGGGATAGTGACCTTTGCCTGGCCTCTGTTTTGTCCAGGAGGGCAAGTCCCTGGGGATAAAACCCTGATGCCAGACACTTCATTTTCTCCCCATATGCCACTGGTGCCCTTTGAGGTGCAGCCTCAGTGCTGGAGCCCAGAGGGAGTGAGTCTGTGTAAGTCCTAAGTCCACTGGGGACCCTTTAAGAGGAGATGCCTGAGAATCCTGCAGTTTCTTCCGCCGCCCCAACCTCCACTGGTTTTTACAGCCAGAAGTTTTAGGGACTTATCTTACTGGCACTGGAGCTAGGTGGTCTGGTGTGGGGCTGGGGTCCCTCACTCCCAAAATGTCCCTCCCAGTTTTTATCCACCTCATGTGGAGTGGAACGGCCTGTGCCACGTCCCCACCCCTCTTACCTGCCTGAATGAATATGACTTCTTCCTTGGTTGTCGGACTTCCATACAGCTCTGTTTTCTAGTGATTCTGGGTGATGGTGGTTTTGTAGTTTAGTTGTAATTTTTTTCTGTGGTTTTGCAAGGAGGCGAGCCATGTTTACCTAGGCCTCCATCTTGACCATCAGGTACAATCTTATTTTATTTTTTCTTTCAGTCAATGAAAGAGTTCCAGTCAGAAGAATATCTTCAGATTATTACAGAAGAAGAGGCATTGAAGATAAAGGAGAATGATAGATCACTTTATATCTGTGACCCCTTTAGTGGTGTTGTCTTTGATCACCTCGAAAAGGTTTGCTGACTTCTAGTGTATTCCTTTATGTGTGTGTTTTTTGTTTGTTTGTTTGTTTGTTTGTTTGTTTTACATCAGTGGACATAAATTCTTACTGATCATGAAGTGTTATGCAAGTTGTGAATACAGAGGAATCCTTTGGTTTGGGGAGACCAGAATATTTTCAAAGGCTAATTGTGTTATAATAAACTTTTATTATATGTAATTTTTGTATTTCCAGATATTTAACTTCGCTTAGTATGAGTGAACCCTATAGTAATGAAGCATTTTAGTGGAATTCTATGGTACTTAAACTTGGTGTGGTTGCAAAATATTTCAGGGAGAAATAATAAAGAGTAGGAAAAGACCTTAAAGTAATGCTTGGTTACTTGCTGTCTTTCCTACATGCTCATGCAGGTAGAATTTTAATACCTGTACCTCATACAGTCTCTGAAAAATTGTATGCTAAAAGGGAGCATTTTGGTGATGAGTATTGCTAATGTACCAGTGAGCCATCTTATTTCTTTCTGTTGATTCTATAGTCTACTGACTCATTACTTTTTTGGTGTCTGGACAAGAGAGAAGCATTGAAATAAAAGTAAACAGGCTGTAATTCCATCCAGATTACAAAGAAGTGATTCTTGTTTGAAGGAGAAGAAAACATAGAAGAGTAGGTAGATGCAGTATCTGTACAGTTTATGGAAGGTCTGTGCCTGCTTTTGCCAAAAGCACTGTTGGTCTTATCCTCCTTTTGGAAATAACACTGCTTGTCAGAATCAGTAGCATCAATAACTGATTTTTTTTTCTGGCTGACCACTAAGATAGTAATCATTTATAACAGATTT
This sequence comes from Tonatia bakeri, assembly GCA_004024845.1. Classification (NCBI taxonomy): domain Eukaryota; kingdom Metazoa; phylum Chordata; class Mammalia; order Chiroptera; family Phyllostomidae; genus Tonatia; species Tonatia bakeri. The sequence goes on from PVIA01004695.1 coordinate 18,811, forward strand.
TTCAGTCAGTCATGCCATGGTGACTTTCACAACTCTAGGCTTTTCAGCTTGGCTGGAATATGCTGGTATCAATTATCAATAAAAATGAAAGGTCGTTTTTTCAGTAACCTGCAGTATCTTAAGAGAAGTCCTTGTGGATCTTCCATGGGAAAACTGAATTGCAAAAAGAATATTTAAAACACAAATGTAGAAACTGCTGAGGATTATATGGGTTTTTTGGGTGACATAGATTTATTTCAGAGGGAGGTTATTTAGGCTTATACTTTTAAACTGCTTCATTGGCTGGAAGCTTTATTTGAAAAGTAAATATGGATATTTCCTAATTATTACAGCATAAGAAGGGTGTCAAACTCATTTTCACGGGGGCCACATCAGCCTTGTGGTTGCCTTCAAAGGGCCCAATGTAATTTTAGGACTGTGTAAATGTAACTACTCCTTAACTAGGGGCAAGGAGCTCGGTTCTGCTGCTGGGTAGAAACAAGGTGCCGAGCTGGATAAAACAAGGTGGAGGGCTGGATTTGGCCCTCAGGCCTTGTGTTTGCCACCTGTGACATGAGACTGTTGTGACTCATAGCTCCCATCATTAAGATTGTGTTCGCTTCAGGGATTAAAATTTCAGTGGCAATTTTGAGTGAATGTGGTTCCTAAATTTTATTTCTTTTAATAGGCTGCATTGTTGGATTTGTTTTTATGTGGGTGCATGTACTAAATTAGTAGTATGTCTGAGAAATTATATAATGGTTTTTATTTTTTTCTTATAACAATTTGGTTATTTTTCAGTGATAGTCATCAGCATCTATAAAGAATTGGTAAATAAAAACTGAAGCTCTTTTCTCTACTTAGTTTTTCCTTTTTTTATAGCTTGGCTGCAGAATTGTTGGTCCTCAAGTAGTCATATTTTGTATGCGCCATCAGCAGTGTGTCCCAAGAGCTGAACATCCAGTTTATAACATGGTTATGTGTGATGTAACTGTGTCTTGTACAAGCCTGGAAAAAGACAAAAGGGTAAGTGGTGAGGTGTTGAGGAATACGATTAATGTATCTATTTCCATACTTAATTCTTCCCTATGTACACTATACTTTGAAAGACCGTACGTACACTTGGTGTTCATAACTTATAATGAAGTCAATATACAACAATGTATTTCTTTTATTTTTTAATGAATTGGATACAGAAGAATCTGTTTTATTGAAAACTGGCTAGTTGAAGTTTTTTTTATAATTTTAAAAGGAAACTCACTTTTATGTAGTCAGTGAGTTTGCTTTTGAACCACATTTTTTCACTAAAGTTAATCTTCAAAAAAGATTCTGAGAGATATGTGTAATATATATGCTTATATAATTTACATATTTTAAAATATGTCTGGTAAATTGAAATATATTTATTAGAGAAGCAACATAGTTTAATAACTTCATGGAATTAAATAAATAGGAAAATAATGTATAAAGGTAATTATTTTAGAATTTATTTATAATTTATATTTACCTTACTTCCAAAAAGTTGTTTGGTTATTTACTTTATGGTAGTGAGAAACATTTGTGTGTTCAAGCTTAACAACAAGATATTTATGGGATACGGTATAAAAAAATAGAAGAGAGATTGTTTGCTTCAGTCTTAATAACATGTTTTCTCTTGGGACTACAGGAAGAAGTTCATAAATATGTACAAATGATGGGTGGACACGTATACAGAGACCTTAACATGTCAGTTACGCACCTTATTGCCGGAGAAGTTGGTAGCAAAAAATATTTAGTTGCCGCAAATCTAAGGAAACCTATTTTGCTTCCTTCTTGGGTAAAAACACTTTGGGAGAAGTCACAAGAGAAGTAAGAAAAACATTTAGATATATTTAGATTTGAAAAAGTGATCAATTCTGTCATTCTGGCTTATTGTGGGTTTTAATAGGGTAGGTTTTATGGTGTCCTCTTTGGATTTGTCATTCAGGGACAAAAATGGGGTCATTATTCTTTTCTCCAATGAAAAGGAGCAGCATCTAGAAGCTGTTACTATCAGGGTAGATGACAGGTGGAATGGGCTGTGGGTTTAGCGTTAGCTACAAGGTAGAAAATGCTTTAATGGTAAAATTGTTTTCAGCAGTAAATATTTGTAAAATAGTTGGGAAAATCAGTGTGGTGGCTGTAACTCTTCTATTGCTTTGTCCTTCAATACTGTGCCCATATGTTAAGATGGAGAGCCAGTTAACCATTTTGGCTGTTGTGTTTCCTCCCACGGTGGGTATGTGTATGGTTGAAAGTAAACATGTAAGCCATTAGCTGGGAGGTAATCAGTCAGTAAGTATTAATTAAGCCCATTTGATGTACTTGGCCTGAGCTGGGCAGTAGGTATACATAGTGAGCAAAGCAGGGTAGCATCTCTGCCCTTGTGGAGCTTACAGCCTGTTTCAAGGGGCAGAACTGAGTTTTCCTTAAACTTAGAATGACAACCCTGCGTCCAGGTGCCGCTGTTTGAATTAACTAGGAATTTTTACAATCTTCTTTCGGCACCATCAGCACATCCTGATCATGTCTCCACGTGGGCACCCTTGTTCCCAGCCTGTTTCATTGGCACACCTGCCTAGCACGGCAGCAGATTGGCTGCGATTTCTTTGTTGGTTTCTGCCCCCAATCATTGCTTATTATTTATATAGTATAGCAAAAGGATACAAATTCCACTTTTCTACTAGGCAGCCAAAGTTAAAATTTTGGAAAATACACCACTTTGGCCATGTGGACTTAAGAGTTAATGAAATGTTTCCTCTAAAACAGGTTTGAGAGACTGTCTGAAACGTTACTTTTTATTAGAGACATGGCGCTGATCTAGATGAGCAATTAGTGTAATTCTGAGTGTACCTGTGAGTTCTTTTTTCTTAAAAGTAATTAAAGTCTTAAAAAATGGGGAAAGCGTTATTGATATGGTTTGTCCTTATTCTTCTGGTAAGTTTTAAACTACTGATATATTTAATATGTTCATTTTTTCCTTTGTACCATTTGTTTTCCCCAGTAAAATAACGAGATATACTGATGTGAACATGGAAGACTTCAAATGTCCTGTTTTCCTTGGTTGCATAGTCTGTGTGACTGGCTTAGATGGTCCAGAAAGAAAGAGAGTTCAGCAGCTCACAGTTAAGCATGGAGGCCAATACATGGGACAGTTGAAAATGAATGAATGTACACACCTCATCGTGCAAGAACCAAAAGGTAAAACTGTATTTCCTAAATGGGCAAATGCAAAATTTTCTCTACTTTTTAACATTTTAAGATTTTTTTTCCAGAATAGCTTTTGCTTCTGACATGTCATAAACCTAGTGTGATGGGTTTTTTAAAAATCTTACAGGGATAGTTTGGGTCATAATCTGTAGAAAAATTACATGACTATCCTAGTGTTTATTATCCAGGTCATTCAATAAATATAAAACAAAAATTTCCAGTGGTGTTTTATCTAAATTTATTACCTGGTCTATGATTCTTTTTTTTAAAGATTTTATTTTTTTATTTTTAGACAGAGGGGAAGGGAGGGAGAAAGGGAGAGAAACATCAATGTATGGTTGCCTCTCGTGTGCCCCCTACTGGGGAACCTGGCTTGCAACCCAGGCATGTGCCCTGACTAGAAATTGAACCGGAGACCCTTTGGTTTACAGGCTGGCGCTCGATCCATTGAGCCACACTAGCCAGGACTGGTTTTTTTAAAATCTCCTACACAATTACCAAATAAGAAATTTGGGTGAGTAACAAGAAAACTAATAGTTGTAGCTAAATTACATTTCTTTCTAATGGCATGTTAAAGGCTTGGCTCAGTTTTTAATTGAATGAATCAGCTTTACTGAATGAACTGTAAGTTTTTACTAGAAGATACACTTCACAGAAAATGAGGCCATGAAGAAAAATATCTTACCAATGAGAAGAATTCCTTAAAATTGCTATTAATTTTGGTGTTCAAAAATATATATATTTTTTTATTTATTTTTAGAGAGAGAAGGAAGGGAGAAAGAAAGGGGGAGAAACAGTGATGTGAGAGAGAGAAACATAGACTAATTGCCCCTTACACGCCCCCAGCCTTTCCATTTGCAGGCTGGCACTCAATCCAGCCAGGGTGGTGGTCTATAATCTTTATATCTATTCTGGATAATATTGTTTATCCATACCCTTGAAATATATATAAGTTGATGAGAAATAATTTTATTAATGTTTCTTATTATCTCATATACAGTGATTTACTCAGCTACCTACATTAGAAAAATGTTAAAATTAATTGGTGATTATACTTAAGTCAGAATTTTGGATATGGCCAATTATGATACTAGGATTCTAAGAAGAGTTGATAACTACTATTGATATTTTCTAATTCTGAGGGTAGTTCTTTTCCTGTCAATATTGAAAAAATAACCATTTCATGTTATTGTTTATTACATGTTGACCTCAATTTTCTCTATGATATTGTTTCAAAATACATTGTGTTAAAATATTTTTAAGACAATAAAAGGTTATCATATAGCCTTTTAAAAGGTTTTATGTATCATATAACCTAATAAAAGGTTTTTTATATAACTTACCCATCTACATATCTCTCCTGTACTTCAGTTAGAATCTGATGACATAGCAGTAGTCTACTCAAAGCTGGTATTTTTTATATTGCAAACATCTGACATTTTCAGTTGTTTTATGTAGTCTATTTTTTTAAAATATATTTATTTTATTGATTATGCTATTACAGTTGTTCCATTTTTTCTCTCCTGTTTATCCCCCTCTGCCCTGCACTCATTCCCACTTCCTCCAGCATTCCACACCCTTAATTCATGTCCATGGGTCGTACATGTAAGTTCTTTGGCTTCTCTATTTCCTATACTGTTCTTAACGCCCCCCTGTCTATTTTGTACCTATCAAATGTGCTTCTTCCTCACTCTACCTCCCCCCCGCTTCATCCCCCTTCCCCTCCCCATTGATAACTCTCCATATGATCTCCATTCCTGTGGATCTGTAGCTGTTCTAGTTGTTTGCTTAGTTTGTTTTTGTTTTAGATTCAGTTGTTGATGGTTGTGAGTTTGTTGTCATTTTACTGATCATAGTTTTGATCTTCTTTTTCTTAGGTGAGACCCTTTAACATTTCATATAATAAGAGTTTAATGATGATAAACTCCTTGAACTTGACCTTATCTGGAAAGCACTTTATCTGCCCTTGCATTCTAAATGATAGCTTTGCTGAATAGAGTAATCTTGGATGTAGGTCCTTGCCTTTCATGACTTCAAATACTTCTTTCCAGCCCCTTCTTGACTGTAAGGTTTCTTTTGAGAAATCAGCTGATAGTCTTATGGGAATTCCTTTGTAGGTGACTGTCTCCTTCTTGCAGCTTTTAAAGTTCTCTCTTTATCTTTAATGTTGGGTAATTTAATTATGATGCACCTTGGTGTGTTCTGGGGTCTGATTTCTTTGGGACTTTCTGAGCTTCCTGGACTACCTGAAAGTCTCTTTCCTTCACCAGAATGGGGGAGTTTTCCTTCATTACTTTTTCAAATAAATTCTCGATTTCTTGCTCTTCCTCTTCTCCTTCTGGCACCCCTGGAGTCTTATTAAGATGACATAATTCTGTGAGTTATCCCTATGTTATGGATAAACTTGTTTAAATAAATTAAGTGATAGAGGCTATACTCAAACCGAGTCTAATATTATTTCTGTTAACTATATAATTTTATAAGAGATATACTTCCTCACATAGCACATGTATTTATTTAAAAGTAAGAATAATTACTGGTAACTTTAATTTTGTCTCATGTGTTTTTTTAATAACCTATCATAAATGTGAATATTTCTGCCAACGCAGAGTTTAATGGTTTGCATTTCTCTTTCTCTCTTTCTTAATGAACATGACAGGTCAGAAATATGAGTGTGCCAAGCGATGGAATGTACATTGTGTGACCACGCAGTGGTTTTTTGACAGTGTTGAGAAAGGTTTTTGTCAGGATGAGTCCATGTACAAGATGGAGCCCAGACCGGAAACAAAGACTATACCTGATACTTCAACTCCCACCGGCCAGGTTAACACAGGTGGTAGTAAGTCTCATTGGGATTAAAGTACACTGTCCGTTCTCTGTGTAAGAATTGGTTTGTTAATGGGATCAGCGAATATAGTAGGGAATTCTGTCTCCTATTGCTCTGCTTCTAGGCATAATTGTATATTAACCAAACTGAATGAAAAATTAGTCCAGAACTCCTAATTTTTTTTAATATTGAATGCATACTTTCTTGCATATCTTGATGTAATGTAAAAGATGATTTAAAAAATTAAGAATACTAACAGATAAAGACTTAAACTGAAAACTTAATTTTAAAAATTTGATATCCAAATACTATTAGTGCATTTCCTTTATTAGTTTGCTGCAGTTGTTATAGATCATCTATATCTGTATAAAATTTAAAACTGTTCCTATTTGTAGGTGACATGTTGGCAATATAGCAAATGTTTATAAACTTTTTTCTCAGATATAAGCTTCTTGGACCTTAAAGCCAGCAACTTCAGATTTTTATTAAAAGCAAGTCACTGTTAAATATGTTAAATATATTTTTATTTAAATAAAATATGAACCTTAGTTTTAGTTTCCCTTTTCATTCTTTACCACCAAGATTTCAGTAGAAACACTTGAATCTTAACTTTGGAAGTGGTTCATAGCCCTGTGTGTATAAGGAAACTTAATCCAGAGGAAAGAGTGTAATCACGGTTATTTTACCTTCGTAACTTGGTTGCATCTTTGTTGACTGTGCAGGTCGGACTCTCTCAGATGTCAGCCATATTTCCAACATCACTGCAAGTTGCATAAATGAATCGATGTGTAACTCCATTTTTAATAGCAAAGTGGATCCAGCACTGGAAAATCTGGAAAATCTGGATGTCAGTGCATTTCAGTCACCTGAGGACTTACTAGATGGTTGTCGGGTATGTCTTCATTATGTAATAATTGTAGGAAGTGACAGTGTACATCGGTACCTCCTAGTCTGACTTTGAAAACCCTTCAGAGTTGGGCTTGCTCCTTATTTGCATAAACCCTCGATGCTAGCTAAGCAGATGCATTTATTAGGCCATGTCCATCGTTTAACTGTCAGGGTCCTGCTGCCTGGGATGTGCCTTCATCTGTCATCCTTCAAAGTCCATTATCAGTTTCCAGTTCTTCTGAAACCTAACTACATTAAACTTTCCATCTGCTGTGTTTTGAGATCACTGAGTTTCTGAACCACTTAAGGGGTTTTTACGTGCTTACAATATGCTAGACACTGTGCTGGTCATTTTATATATATTATTAATATGTCGTGTATAAGCTCATTTAATTCCCACAAATAACTCTAAGATGGATATTATCCAGAGGCTGAGACGTAGAGGATTAAAGTTCTCATTCAGAGCTGCAGACCATGAGTAACCAGCCATCTACTCCAAAGCCTGTATTTCTAATCGTTAGACCCACTGCTTTGTTTAGTGTCTCTTGGGCTGCTTAATGTTCTAGTGCACGAATAACTACCTTGTAAGTGCCTTGATGGAAACATCCTATGTTCTGGGTCTCCTAGAGCTGAATGATTACTTGATATATTCCTGCTTGTAGCATGAATAGGCTGTGCATTATTTCTCAAAGAGTAGCAGAGATTCAACCCTGTTCTATTGTTAAGGAAGGAAATTGGGCAGATTACCTCACCTTCCTTAACTTTAAAACTTATCAACTTACTGGCAGAACAGAAAGTGTCTTTTAGATTCTTTTACCTTAGTATATACTAATTCTGGATATGACTTAATTACTCTTATAGGAAGTATATATTTCCAATTTTTCAAATATATTCTAGGATAGGAGGCTATTTAGTTTAGGATATAAATGCAATTAGGAGCCCTGGCTGGCGTAGCTCAGTGGATTGAGCTCGGGCTGCGAATCAAAGCATCGCAGGTTCGATTCCCAGTCAGGGCACATACCTGGGTTGCAGGCCACAGCCCCCAGCAACCGCACATTGATGTTTCTCTCTCTCTCTTTCTCCTTCCCTTCCCTCTCTAAAAATAAATAAATAAAATCTTTAAAAAAAAATAAATGCAATTAGGAATAGATTTGTTAAGACATTTTTTTAAAACATAAAACACATGAAAAATTTTTATATTCATTAGTTTAGATAAGTGCATATATAGTTAAAAATAAATTTTCATGTGTTATCCACAAAGCAGTGCTCACCTCTTGACTTAAATTTTCTTGTTTATTTAACTCTGTGAAAAAGAGGTCTTGACTTAGAGGTAAGGAACTGGTTTAAAGGGCCTAAGTAAGTTGCCATGGTCGTGTGGTTAATCATTGGCAACTGGACCAAAATTTAAACCCAGTTTTTAGAATTCAGACACTTAACTCATTTCTATAACTATTTTAAAATTTACAAGTAGTAAGATCTTTATTTTGTATTTATTAACTTACTTTTAGAGAGAGAAAGGAATGAGGAGAAACATTAATTTGTTTTCCACTTATGCTTTCATTGGTTGATTCTCATATGTGCCCTGACCAGGAATTGAACCCACAACCTTGGTGTATCAGGCCATACTCTGACCAACTGAGCTATCTCACCAGGGCCACAAGTAGTAGGATCTTTAAGAAGCTGCCTGTGTTTCAGAAATTGCTATGCACTAATATTCAGATGATAATTTACTTAAGGCTTTTATTTAAAGCGTCAGAATAATTACGGAGTATCTACCGTGAGGGATAAAAATGCTATGGGATTATGAAGAAGTGATAAAAATTTCAGAATTGTTCAAAACATTAAAGTTTCAGAATATACCCCTCAATATATATTTTCTTGTTTTGTTTTTTCATTTTTTTCTGTCTTTAAACATACACAAGAGTTGTCTTGTTTATACACAGTAGATTTTAACATATATGTTTAATAAATGTGAGAGAAATAAAACATCTTACATGCATTGATCTAAAGTATTTTCTTTCTTTTTTTTTTTTAGATATATCTTTGTGGTTTTAGTGGCAGAAAACTAGATAAACTGAGAAGGCTTGTTAACAATGGAGGTGGAGTTCGTTTTAACCAGCTCAATGAAGATGTAACTCATGTTATTGTGGGAGATTATGATGATGAATTGAAGCAGTTTTGGGATAAATCAGCCCACAGGTTTTGTCAGTTTTTAATTCAAACCGATTTCTACCCTGATAATTTTCTTAAAATTGCATGTTCATATGATTTTGGAAACTGCATGGCAAGTGGGAGGATGGTCTTTACAATTTAAACTAATGCGTAACTATGTACTGTTTTCATAGGCCTCATGTGGTGGGAGTGAAATGGCTGCTGGAGTGTTTTAGCAAAGGGTATATGCTTCCTGAAGAGCCATATATCCACGCTAGTTACAAGCCAGTGGAAATTCCAGTCTCAGATCAACCTGAAAGTAAAACATCCCTTGTAAAAAGGAATAGCAGCTTCTCCAAGAAAGAGTGTGCCTCTGCCGAAAAGCATGAGCAGGCTGATGAAGACCTGCTCTCTCAATATGCAAATGATAACCCAACAGTAGGTAAGAGATCATTGATTGGTATCTGTAGTCATTAAGAATTACTTTCGTAGTACTCATACATATGTGATTTTTGCCAGGTTTTTAAAATTTTAAGTTAAACTAACCTTTTTCTTTAAGTTTTATGTTTGTAACTTTTTCTAGGCAGGCAAAGCTAAGGGGTTCTGATCCCCCTGACCCCTTTTTCTCTTTTCAACTCAAGGGTTCAACTTTAATCTGTTTTATATCTGGCATCACTTAGTGTAAGTTTGAAACAATGTGAATTTTTTCTAATTTTATTTTTCAATTACAGCTTACAATATTCAGTATTATTTTGTGTTAGTTTCAGGTGTATAGCATTGTGGTTACACAGCATATACTTTACACAGTGAATCAAGAGCATCAAGTGGTTCCTAAAGCTAGTGGTTACCCTGAAGCTATCTTGGCAGTAACCTCAACCTTTAAAATTTAAGGAGGAACTGGTGTTAAGCCTTTGGTTTCACACAAATTGGATGAAATCCAAAATACTATAGAATATTTTGGGTTTGAATTTTTTTTAAATTGTGGTAAAGTATATATAAGGTAAAATTTAGTATTTTAACCATTTTAGGTGTACACTTCAGTGGTTAATTATATTCACATTATTGTACCATCAGCATTACCATCCATTCCAGAACATTATTTTCCCAAATTGAAACTCTATACCCATTAAACAGTAGCTTCCTATCTCTCCCTCTACTCACTACCTAGCAACCACCATTCTGTTTTTTTATGAATTTGAGTATTCTAGATAGCTCATATAAATGGGATCACACAATAGTTGTCTTTTTGCCCTAGCTGGTTGGCTTAGTAGATTGAGTGCCGGCCTGCAAACTGAGGAATTACACATGCCTGGGTTGTGGGCCAGGTCCTCCAGTGAGGGTAGCATGAGAGGCAACCACACATTGATGTTTCTCTCCCTCTCCTTCTCCCTTTCCCTCTCTAAAAATAAATAAAATCTTTAAAAAACTGTTAGAAAAACAATATTTGTCCTTTTGTGGCTGGCTGAATTTACTTCAGTTAATATCTTCAAGATTCATTCATATTTTAGCATGTATTGGATTTCCAATTTAGTTTCTGTGTAACTTGAAGTTTTATTGCATGGTGATCCTCATTTTTCTAATAATTCTTTAACTTAACATCAGTTTTGTCTGATACTAATGCAGCTATCCCTGCCTCATGTGGATCAGCATTTAGTATGACTGACCTTTTAACTGTAAATTTGATCGATTTACATTTGTTGTTATTTGTGATATAGTTTGATTATTTTTCTACCTTCTTATTTTGTACTTTGTCCCATTTTTCTGTGCTTCCTTGTTTTTTAACACTTATGCCGTTTGGATGGATTGGGCTTCCCCCTTCCTGCCTCAGATCCCACTCTACACTTTCTGTCTTTCCCTCTGCTGATTTGAAAGTTATGTATACTATTTATACTTTCAGTGGCTACCTTTGGAACATTAATGTGCATCCTAGCTTAAAATCTAAAGTTATTCAGAATTTTATATTCCTTGAATAATACAAGAACCTCGTAACACTTTAACATCACTGCTGCCTGCATCCCCTACATATGTGCTTACTAAGACACTCAGCTTATGTGATTTTATCTATTTTTATTGTCCTTTTTAATGTTACAATTAGACATTGTCATTATTGTTCCATATGGTCAATATATTTTGATTTGTCAACATGTTTAGCTCTTTTTTCTCCCTGTCTTATTTCTTTTTTTTTAATTTTATTGATTATTCTATTACAGTTGTCCCATTACCCCTCTTTATTCCCCTCCACCCTGTACACCCTCTCCCACCCACCTTCCACCCCTTTAGTTCATGTCCATGTGTCATAAGTTCTTTAGCTTCTACATGTCCCATACTATTCTTACCCTCCCCCTGTCTATTTTCTACCTACCTTCTATGCTACTTATTCTCTGTACCTTTTCCCCCTCTCTCCTCCTCCCACTCCCCTGTTGATAACCCTCCATGTGATCTCTATTTCTGTGGTTTTGTTCCTGTTCTAGTTGTTTGCTTAGTTTGTTTTCGTTTTTGTTTTAGGCGTGATTGTTAATAATTGTGAGTTTGCTGTCATTTTAGTATACATGTTTTTTATCTTCTTTTTCTTAGATACAGAAATGTTAAAGGCCCAAGCAAACTGGGCCTTTCTGGTGCTGATTCCCGTGTGGGAGGGCTTGTGCACATTCTAGGACCCCTTAGGTCTCTCCAATGCACTCTCCTGTGAGGCTGGGAGTCTCTCCCTGCACCTCAACCCCCACAGGTGTTTTCAGTCAGTGTCCCGAGGTTCTATTTCCCGGTGCTGGAACCCTGGGTTGTAAGGTCTCACTGCCTGATTTCACCTGGTTTATTTGCGCATAAATGTGGGATTGCCCGGACAGCCAGGCGCCTTGCGCACAGTACCTTGCTTCACAGTCACCACCTCGCTGGGTTTGCCAACTGCCTGCATGCCCAGGGTCCGCCTGCTGCGGTCTTGCGCCCAGGATGCCTTATGCACCTGGTGCCACTGCTTTTTGTGCTGCGACCCCTCTCCTCCCGGCTGCCCAACTCCGCTCCTCCTACCAGTCTGGATGAATGTGTATATTTTAACTCCTTGGTTGTCCGAGTTCCATACAGTTCAGTTTTCTATCATATCTCGTTGTTATCTTGTTTTTAAATGGTTGTTGTCCTTATTTTGGTTGTGCGAGGAGACAGTGTGTCTACCTATGCCTCCATCTTGGCCGGAAGTCCCTCATGCCTTGTTTCTGAAACCTCTCTTCTGGAATCATTTCCTTTTCTCTTGAAATGTATCCTTTAGAAATTCCTTTAATTTCTGTTAGTGTTTTTTATCTTGCCATTTTCCTTAAAAGATAGTTCTGCTAGACATACAGATAGTTACTTTGACTAAGCCACAGGTGGCAAGCACAAGGCCCACAGGCCAAATCCGGCTTCCACCTTGTTTTATCCGGCCCAACACCTTGTTTCTACCTGGCGGTAGTGCCAAGCTCCTTGCCCCTAGTCAAGGAGTAGTTATATTTACAGTCCTAAAATTACTTTCGGCTCTTTGAAGGTAACTGTGAGACTGAGGTGGCCCCTGGTGAAAATGAGTTTGGCACCCTGATCTAAGCTCTTTGGAAATATTATTTTATTGTCATGTTTCCATGCTTGCTCAATAAGAAGTGAGATGTCAGTCTAATTATCATTCTTTTGTAGAAAATCTCTTTTTATCTACCTGTTTTTAACATCCTTTATTTTTCGTGTCCAGGTGTTATCACTGATTTGTCCTCTTATAATTCATTTTTTCCTGAATCCAAGAATTAGTGATTTCTTTTTGTTTTTTCTTATCCCCCATTGTCTATATTCTCTGACTCCCATTAGTTCTGTGTATAGGTCACTTAACCTTTCCTTCTAATTTCGTCAGTTTCTGGAAGTTCTAATTCTTTTGATAGTCTCTTATTCTGTATTCATGTTTGTTCTTTATTTCTTACAATACATTTAACTAATAGCAACATCTGAATGGGGGAGTGGGGAAGTTGTCTTGGTTATTGTTCACAATGCCTGGTTTCCTCATGTGTTTTGTGATATTTATCATTCTTATTAGGACTATGGGAATTCTTGGAAGCCTGGGGTGAGAATTTGTTCCTCCAAAAAAGATTCATGTCTAAATCTGCCTGGAGCCTAGGAATCTTCCAACTTAGGACACCTCTGAGTGAGTTTATTGGCAGGACATTCTTGGACTATCAGGCTTCTGTAAATTTATATCTTTAACTAATTTGAGGACCAGTTCGTGATGACAGCTTCCCAGGAGAGCTGTTTTCCCCTTGACCCAAAGCCAAACCAAGTGTACAGCTTATCTCCTCTTGTAGGATGTGTTTGTGGTGCTGTTAGTTGATTGGTTTTGTTCCACATTCTAGTGAAGGCATTTCCCTTTAGGGTTTCTGGGCTTGTTTTCCTAGGGTATACTCTGCCCCACTGCTAATTGTGTGAAACCAAAGGCTTAACACCAGTCCCTCTGCATGATATCCTTACATTTTAAGGGTCTAGGTTGCCAAGGTAACTTCAGGGTAACCATTAGTTTTAGTAACCATTTGATGCTCTTCGTTCCTTTCATTTCTAAAAATGAAATAGCATTTCATTTTTAGCCCTACGGATTTCCCTTGCCTTCTTATAATCTCAGCTATGCAATTATAAGGATGTCTTTAATATTTCATGCTGTATTTTCCATTGTTTCATAATGAGTGTTTTGCATGTCTACTGTACCATATTTCTATAAGGGAATTTCCAGTATTCATTTTTTTATTTGCACTATTTACTTTCATGATGCACTGCAAAATTGACTTTTGTCAGACCAGCTGCTTATGCTATACTAGTGTGTCACAGCAGATCACCTCAGCTTCCCAGGGTGCTCTGGTAGAAAGCAGCCACAGGTTGGCTAGGAGCAGTTTTGTGCCCTGTCCTTCAGCAAGGACACTTAGTGGAGGAAAACAATTTGTTTCTCAGGTCTTCCTTTCTAAGGCAGCGAGTGATCTATTGACTCTGAAAGGATTTGGTGACAATAAATCTCAGTGAATTCCCTAGCACCTTATAAAGAATGTGATCAAGCATTTTACAGTTTCTTAAAGTTAAATTACTTGTGATTTGAGAAAGTTTTTTAATAATAGGTTTATCAAGAAGTGTCTGTGTGCTTCTGAATGAAGTTGATTTGAAAAAGGGGTTCTACTAAAATAAGTGGAAAGAACTGTTGTAGAACATGCTCATTTGTTCTGAGTTTCTCAGTAACTTCAGGGTTTTGCTTATAGTTTATAAGGACTTGGTATTTCTAGTTTGTTTTATAGTAGCAGTCTAGAATTCCTCTAGGATTCTTCTTCCCACCTCACCTGCAATGTATGGACATCAAATTTTTTTTTTCACCCTAGCCATGATTGTGATACAATTATAATTACAAAAAATATTTTGTTTTTACATTTTGTATTAAGAATTGGTATTTTAAATCTACTTTGCAGAATGTTTTACAGTAGCATGTCATCTTTGTTTCTATCTAAGCTTACTCATCCTCATATATCTCTATAAATTATAAATATACTATTATCTCTTATTCATTGTAGTATGAAACTGAGGGTCAAACAATCTCCTGATCAGTTAATGCTCTAGACAAACTATAGTTCTTCAGAGTGTCAATAAGAGCAATTTCAATATTTTCATTAAGTAGGAATAGATTTTATATATTTTTATAGATTTTTATACACATACATTCCTTATTTATATATTATTTATATATCTATGGCAGTAATTAGTTTAAAAGTAAAAATATTAATATCTGTTGGAGAAGAGAAGAGACATAAGGAGATGGCTTTATAACAGTGTTATGGACCCTGGAGTTGGGCGGTGTTGGTTTATATAATTTCTGCCATTGTATAACTATCACCTTAGGTTACATAATCTCTTAAAACCTGAGATTTCTCTTGAAGAAAGGGTATAAATGTACTAATAATATCAACCTAATAGCCTCATGGGCATTAATTACGTGCATGTAAAGCACTGGGGAAGAATACCTGTATAAACGAGTAAGTGAAGAATCCTTGAATAGCTTCCAGACTTGTTGGAACCCCATAAAGCAGGGGTTGGCCAACCTTTTTTATAAAAGGCCAGATAGTAAATATTTTAGGCTTTACCAGTCACATTCTGTTTCTTTCACCTATCCCATTTTGTTTTGTTCTGTTTTTACAATCTTAAAATGTAAAAACCATTTTTCCCCACAGGCTCTGGGCCCTTTTCGCCCTTAGGCTGTAGTTTGCTGATCCCTGCCATAAAGTGTTACCGTCCAACAGGACACCGCTAGAGTTTTCAAAAAACACTGTTTTTTACCTCTTAAACTTTTAGCCTTGAATTAACAATATTTTTGCATACTAGGGACAGTGTAGTTTAGTTATTGACACTTATTTATGTAGCTATATTTTTTTGTTTTACTACCCTTCTATCAGTCAACTTTATCTTAAAATGAAGTTAAGACCGTTTTCTTGGGTCCTTGATCATTTCTCTTAAGGAATCTATATAGAAGCTAAGTAGCTGCAATTTTAATACAAAACATTTTAGGAATTTTTGAAAGAGCAGTAACCATAGTATTATTACATTTCTACAGTTATTTCCATGTAAAGGGCTTGACTGTTTAGGTCTGTTCTGTTTTTTCCTTAATGATTTTTCTCTATTGTGAATTATCTAAACCAGTTTTGGAACTAAGGCACACCCATGAAATATGAGAGCATCATAATTTTCAACTAGTTTCTAGCATTGTAGGAGCACTTAAAACAGTAACATGATTGCTGTTGTCCATCCTCATAATACATGGTAATACTGATAACACTCTTCGTGGCCCAGAAGATGGGGTGGGTTTGTATCCTTTATGCATTGTATACTTATTAAAGCCTTAGTTTTTAAGTGTGGGCACAATTCTCAGACTCTATGTTACCTTACTATCCTTGCTAAGAAATAAAACTTTAAGATAAATTATCAGTTAGAAAACAATTTTTTTCTCTTCCAGTTGAAGCTGCAAAGTCTGAAGTTGGGGCCTTTAATGACACTACTTATGTTCAGCCCCTCAATGATTCTACTCATATTTCTCTGCAAGAAGAAAACCAATCTGCTGTCAGTCATTGCCTCCCTGATGCTTCTACAATTACAGAAGAAGGTTTATTTAGCCAAAAGAGTTTCCTTGTTTTGGGTTTTAGTAATGAAAATAAATCTGACATTGCAACTGTCATAAGAGAAAATGCTGGAAAAATTGTAACCCTTCAGAGCCGAACTGTTGCCGACTATACTGTGGTTCCTCTGCTGGGGTCTGACATAGAAGCAGCGCTGGGGGAAGTCGTTACAAATACATGGCTGGTAAGGAAGTACTGTAGCAGTTAAAGATATCGGAATGCCAAGAATGTTCATATTTATTTCCTAGGCAGTTCAGTTTGGTTTAAATTGCTGTTTGGGTATGGGCAGCATCTGGATTTTGTATTTAGCAAAGGAAATTTTAAAATATGAAAATGTTCAGGCTTCTTGGTCCTAATCCTGGTAGAGTAGAGATGTTTGTTTCCCGGGGGCCGAACCAGCAACGTGTCTTGTTAGGAAGTTACGTCAGGTCATCTCAAGTGCTTTCAGTTTCCCCTGTTCTCTCACAACCAAAGCATGACATGCACGTTCACGTTATTCCATCTTGTTGGCTTATCACGGGCTGGTAATTTCACCACTGGGGTATTGGTTCGTTTTTTGTTTTTGTTTTCTTTTTACTTTCCAAGCATCAAGAGGAAAAAATTATAAACTGATACATCATTAGAGTAAATTAAATTTGAAGCGTTATACAGTGATAAGTTTCACTGATTTTCATATCCTCAGTATTATAGAATGTAACATTTAATATAATGAATTGGTGTATCTGTTTCTTTACATATTATAATTTGAATGTCTTGAGAATGAGCATATACAAGTTTAATGTAAAATTGCTTTCTACCTAAACTAAAATTATTACTACTGTAACTGAACCAGTGTAACCACTGGTTGCTTATTTCAGGTTGATGTTCTTGTGTCTGTTGTTTTTAAAGGTAACTTGTATAGACTCTCAGACTTTAATTGATCCAAAGTCAAGTCCTCTCTTCAAGCCAGTCCCAGTAATGGCAGGAATGACTCCTTTAGAGCACTGTGTTATTTCATTCAGCCAGTGTACAGGAGCAGAAAAAGATTCTTTGACGTTCTTAGCAGAGCTCCTTGGAGCAAGGTATGTAGTATTTTTAGTGTACCTGCTGTCTTAATGTATTTTTATTTGTTTTGACTAATTGGAGAACATTCAAATTAGAATTTGGCTTGGTGGCTTTACAGTATGTATGAGCAGTGTGTGGTGTGGTTATGTGATGGCTCGAAGGGAGAGGGGAGAGTCCTACCAGATAGATACCTGGCAGACGTTAAGACTGCAGACATTAATGCTTACCTACCAGGAAAGGGAATCTTTAAAGCTGATCCGTGCAGCATTACTGAATATTGTTTATCTGTGCATTATTTCCTTCCACATGCTATATGGTCGATGTATTCCTTTTCAGTATACATTCATTGTTCCTCTGGTTTTCAGCCAGAAACATAAATGTTAAATGGAAATAATGAATACTTTGGGAAAAAAGAAAGAAAATTAATTTAAAAGTTGCCTCCAAGATCCAAATTAACCCTAAGTGAATGTTAGATGATGGCTGTTTTAAAAGGAAGTAGAGGTCTTCTGTATAAAAAAAAGAAGAAAGAAAGAAAAAAAAGGAAGTAGAAACTGTTGTACCAGTAAATGTAAATGAACTAAACTTTTACACTAATTAAAAGAATAGCTATTTTAGATTAGATTATGAAACATTTAAAATTATTTTAAATAAGAGATGCACCTAAAACAAAGTCACTCAGGAAAAAACAATGTCAAGTGAATGCAAACAAAAAGAAAGGAGGGGTTGCAATTTTAATGTCAGACAAGTTTGGATTCAAATCAATGCTTTAAACAAGAAAAGAGCCTATAAATCAAGAGTGCTACACACACTGAAATACGTGTATATCAGACAGACCATGGCAGTCATTTATGAAACAAAACAACAGGAGATACGAAGAGGAATCAGTATAAATACACGTTGTTGGAGACTTCAATTCCCACCTTTGACTTCATTACAGGTCAAATAGAAAATGAGAAAGGATAGATTTATTGCTTTTTTAAATAAATTTATTTATTTTTAGAGAGGGGGAAAGGAAGGACAAAGAGAGGGAGAGAAACATGAGTGTGCGGCTGCTTCTCATGCGCCACCCACTGGGGACCTGGCCCACAACCCAGGCATGTGCCTTGACTGGGAACCAAACCTGTGACCCTTTGGTTCGCAGGCCAGCACTCAATCCACTGAGCCATACCAGCCAGGGCCCAATCTTGACTTCTTAGTGACACCAAACAAACTAAACTAATTGGTCATGTTTGAAAGATGCTGGGTGCTTCCGGCCAAGATGGAGGCATATGTACTCACACTGTGCCTCCTCGCACAACCAAAACTAAGGACAACAAAAATTGAGAAACAAAAAACAACCAGAACAGAGAGAAATGAACAGAAGTCTGACTACCATACATCCTGACCGGTAAGGAGGGGCGGAGTCAGATGCCTATGGAGAGGGGTCCAGGGGTCCCCGCAGGAAAAAGTTGTGGCTGGCAGATGCAGGCGCGCAGGGCAGAGACAGCAGTTGGGATGACCCCAGAAGCGCAGGGGCACAGACGGACCCGGTAGCAGACCCTGGGCACGGGAGACAACGAGCAGACCCAGTGAGGAGCTCAAGGCAGCTGGCTGTCTGCAGCCACACATTCGTGCGCAGACAAACTAAGCGAAAACGGGCAGCGACACAGACTGAGCAACCTAGGGACCCAGCGCCGCCGGGAAACAAAGCCTAAAAGCACTGACTGAAAACACCTGTGGGGGTTGAGGCCAGGAGACTCTCTCAGCCTCACAGGAGACTTCTCGGGGAAACCCACAGAGTCCGAGAAAGTGCACAAGCCCACCTGCCTGGGAGCCAGCACCAGAAGGGCCCAATCTGCGTGTGGGAAGCGGCAAAGGGGAGGGAAGTCCTAGAGAGAGCGGAGCAAGTGCCATTGTTCCCTCTCAGACCCCTCCCCCAATACAACGTCACAACCCAGCGACTGCGGTGCCCCGCCCTGGTGAACACCTAAGGCTCCGCCCCTCATATGCAACAGGTGTGACCAAACCAAAGGAAAAAATAAAATTAAAAAGATGGCTCAAACAGAATTAAAAGCCCTAGATCCAGTTTTTTTAAGCGACCGAGAGATAGCCAACCTATCAGATGCACAGTTCAAAGCACTGGTGATCAGGATGCTCACAGAATTGGTTGACTTCGGTCATAAAATAGATGAACAAATGCAGGTTACGATAAGAGAAATGAAGGAAAATGCACAGGGAACCAATAGTGATGGAAAGAAAACTGGGTTACAAATCAATGAAAGGGACCAGAAGGAAGAAAGGAACAACCAAACAAAAGAATGAAGAAACAAGAATTCAAAAAAATGAGGAGAGGCTTAGGGACCTCCAGGACATCTTTAAACATTCCAACATCCGAATTATAGGAGTGCCAGAAGGGGAAGAGGAAAAACAACAAGTGGAAAAGTTATTTGAACAAATAATAAAGGAGAACTTCCCCAATCTGGCAAAGGAAATAGACTTCCAGGAAGTCCAGGAAGCTCAGAGTCCCAAAGAGGTTGGACCCAAGGAGGAACACACCAAGGCACATCATAATTACATTAGCCAAGGTAAAAATTAAGGAGAGAATCCTAGAAGCAGCAAGAGACAAGGGGACAGTAACCTACAAAGGAGTTCCCATCAGAATGTCAGCTGATTTCTCAAAAGAGACCTTGCAGGCAAGAAGGGGCTGGAAAGAAATATTCCAAGTCATGAAACGCAAGGACCTCCATCCCAGATTGCTCTATCCAGCAAAGCTTTCATTTAGAATGGAAAGGCAGATAAAGTGCTTCTCAGATAAGGCCAAGTTAAAGGAGTTCATTATCACCAAGCCCTTATTTTATGAAATGTTAAAAGGGACTTATCTAAGAAAAAGAAAATTAAAAATATGAACAGTAAAAAAAGACCTCAAACTCACAGTTAGTAACAACCATACCTAAAACAAAAGCAAACTAAGCAAACAACTAGAACAGGAACAGAACCACAGAAATGGAGATCACATGGAGGGTTAGCAACAGGGAAGTGGGAGGAGGAGAGAGAGGGAAAAGATAAGAGAATAAGTAGCATAGACAATAGGTAGAAAATAGATGGGGGGGCAAGAATAGTATGGGAAATGTAGAAGCTAAAGAACTTATGACACATGGACATGAACTAAAGGGGGGGAATGTGGGTGGAAGGGGGTGTACAGGGTGTAGGGGAGTAAAGGGGGAAAATGGGATAGCATAATCAATAAAATAAAAAAATTAAATTTAATTAAAAAAAAAAGATGCTAGGGAACCAACCCATTATTTTGAGAGCTGGTAAATGAAGGGCAACGATGAAGTATCTGTCCTGCCTTTCCTATAGAATCTGTCAGAGTACCGTAATAATGAATAAGACAAAATTTCCCTTTCTTCTGGTATTCTAATAAATAAATGAATTAATGAAAGAACCTAGGCATTGAAAATCAGTAGAAAATCACATAGTATAGAGAAGAACAGACATCTTGTTTGTCCTGCTGAAGAACATATCACCCCTTGATGTAGTCCTACCTGAATAATGAGAGCAATCCAACAAAGCCACTGGATTCAACTGCTGATTTATAGCAAATATGATAGGAGGATAACATGTTAAGTTACTTACACCACAGTAGTACAATCAGCAAAATCCAGACTGAGGTAACTTTACATTATAAATGATCATAAGGCACTGGGGAAAGAGAAGGGAACATGTAAGCTAAAAGACATAAAACTGAACTAAATGTAGTGTTTAAGGATGCACTATGTGGTAACAAGAAAGATAAGGAAGTGATTACCATAAATATTCAAATAGTGGCTACTGCGAAGAAGGGGTGGAAGGGGGTATTAACTGAGAGGGCACACGGGAGAGGTTCTGGGGTGGCTGGCATTGTTCTGTCTTCTGACGTGAGTGGTGGAAGTAAGGGTTTTCACCTTAGAATTATTAAATTGTACATTTCCTTCTTTGTCGTGTTCTGTATTTGAATTATACTTATCAATAAAAAGCTTTTTGAAAAAGTGAAATTGTAGAAAATCTGGACAATAACAGTACCAAGACGACAGACTTCATGGATAAGTGGGTTGAATGTGAAAAATGAAAGCATGAAAATACTGGGAAAATGTAGAATGTTAAAGTAATTTTAAAAGTGGAGAATTTGAATGTGAAACTGAGAAGTCACAAAAGAAATGATTGAATTTTGCTTATACCTCAAGTGGTGGACTTCTGTTTCTGCCTCCATGTAACCGTATTTATTAATAGTCTGATCTTGAGCAAGTCACCTAATTTTGTTTTATCTTTTCCTAGGTTATATATTTATAATATTTCATAAGATAATTAGTATTCCACAAATACTGCGAGGATCAAATGAGATTATATGTGAAAATGCTTTGAACAGTTGTAGTGGACTAAAATATATCATGTGTTACTCATACACTTTTCTTTACTCCCCTGGGTGTTCGTGCCTCCTTTGGGAGGCATGGTACCTAGTTATTTCTTGAAAGTCTAAGGGATAGAACTGACTTTTAATCACTGGTGTCTTCTTAGAACGCTAACAACACTTTTGTATTGGAAACTTCATTGTCAGGTTGCTGGCTAATTGTGTGTATGACCATTTGCTTTTCTTTAAATACAATTTTCAGCGTTCAAGAATTCTTTGTCCGCAAAGCCAATGCAAAGAAAGGCATGCTTGCTAGTACACATCTTGTATTGAAGGAACCAAGCGGTTCTAAATATGAAGCTTCCAAGAAGTGGGATTTACCAGCAGTCACCATAGCTTGGCTGTTGGAGACTGCTAGAATGGGAAAGAGAGCAAATGAAAGCCAGTTTCTGATTGAAAATTCAACGAAAGAAGGTTAATGTTTTTATTTTGTTTTTATATATACATATTTTTACAGTTTGATGGTTTCTGAGATGTCAGTGTGCCAAAGCCTGTTTTTAGGAAAGTTGTTGATTTCTACTTGTCACACTGGTACAGTGAGCCACTGTTCAGCGTTCGTTATTGGGTGGGGAAACAAATGTGTGTTCGTAGCGCAAGTGTTTGATTTGTATCTGTACTTCCAGCTGTAAGCACTGTTTGCAAGCTAGAGGATGCAAAGCAGTGGAGGAATGTTCTGGGGGCTCAGTGTTTGAAGTCTAAAGATGTGAATTTGAGTCCCTTTACTGGTCCTTCTGTGGCTCATACTGACACACCATGTAATTAGTGTTCTCCCTCTCACTTCTGCATGTTTTCTCTAGCTCGCCTCACACTTGCCTGTTCCCCCTTCTTATCTTTCCATTCTCATCTTGGATGGCACTTTCTCTGGGAAGGCACTTCCCTTTGACTCACCAAGTAATGGCCTTTGTCTTGCCATCACGCCTTGTATTACTCCTTTTTATAGCTCTTATCCCAGTGTTATAATTCTGGTTTGCCTTTGGGTCTCCCTATTCAACTGTAAGCTCTGAAAAGCAAGGACTATGCATGTCTTGGGCATTATGTATTTCCATTGTCTAGCACTGGGCCTGGTATGCAGTAGCCATCTAAGTGTTTTTGCTAAATATCAGAAAATGTAGGGAGCGGGGCGGGAGGACACAGTAGCCCCTTATAGGATGGCGGGACCCCTGGAAAAACCTCATGGACAATTTGGCAGCTTGAGAATAACTCTCAGAGTCATTACTTACTTACCTAGACAGACTGGAAATTTTGTAACTGAGGGAAAGCAATGTTTCAGTCATATTAAAATTTCATTAAGGACTTTCCAAAACGTGAGTAGTTGTTAACTCTGGGTACATATATTTGGAATTTTCTTTTTACTCTGCCATTGACTAAGATGATATTTATTTATAGAATTTTTGGCAAATTATGAGGTTTATTGAAAATATTTCATGTTACAAGCTAAAATGGGAAAACTGATTTCATTATTTGTTTCAGTTGATGTGCTTGTCTAACTCAGCATATTTTAATACATCATCTGGTCTGTTTCTCGGAAAGTAGTTAATAACTGAGGTTTAAAGTGTACATGAGAATTCGTATGAAAATTAACAATAAGGTAAAAATTTCACTTAGGTACCTCTTTATTGGAAGGAAAAGCCATCATTAGTGGCTCACGTTTGTTTCTTTTTTTTTTTTTTTAAACCTCCAGAGCAAAGTTTAGAGACTGAAATAGCAAATGGGGTGAATCTAAATTCAGATGCTCCAGAGCATCCTGCAACGTGCCTGGGAACACACAGGAAAACGGCTGTCACACCTTTAGATATGAATCGATTTCAGAGTAAGGCTTTCCGTACTGTGATGTCACAGCACACCCGGCAGGTGCCAGTCTCCCCAGTAGGACAGCCACTCCAGAAGGAGCCCTCGTTACACCTGGACACGCCATCCAAATTTCTGTCCAAGGACAAACTCTTCAAGCCTTCCTTTGATGTAAAGGTAAGGTTCATAGAAAACAGTCTGGGAATTAACAACTTTATAGAGTTAAAGCATCATTTTCTGCATCACCTCTAAAGTTTGTAGTAGTACATTTTTCAGAGATGTTGGCAAGTAGATTCATATTATTGAGTCCTTGTTGGTACCTGTGGTTGAGGTAGCAGAGATAAATATAGTGTGAAACCAGGACATCTGGGTTCAAGTTCTGTATCCCTCATGAACAGTATGACTCTAGGCAGATCATTCATCCTATGATACCTGAACATCAGCTTCTTCTTTTGTGTGAGGAGAATAATATCACTTACTCTGAAAACTCAGATGTATCCTAAGGACCAGACACAATGGTCTGATCAAATATATAAACTATGAAGTAGTGCACAGTGGGGCAAAAGTAAGTTTAGCTGCAAGTACATGAAACACACAGTTTATTTTTATATTATTTTTTATTATTTTCCATGCAAACAACTGTAAACCTACTTTTGCCCTACCCTGTATAATAAACGCACTGCTATTTATATTTTGATTCTAGGAGTACACCCAATGTATGAAATTGTCTTTATTATCATTCTGCTTATCAGTCATTTCCATTAAAATGATGAGCAAGTCTGCACCTTTGCTGGTTCTCAGTATGGTTCCCTTTCTGGAAAAAATCATTTGCAAATCAAGGGCTAATTTAACTTTCTCAAGTGGTTTATTTTTGTTCCCCGAACATGATTTTCTTCATTGTCCTTTAGCAGCTTTTGTATTTTAAGTGTCTATTCAAACCATTGTCTATGTTTTTTTTATCCATGGACCTTTGCAACATCATCGTACCATATATCTATTTTGCTCATAGAGTATTAAGAAGCAACATTTTAATAATTTTTACTGGTATGTTTTAGAGCAGAATTACAAAGTTTACAGGTTGTTCATCTCCAGAAAATAAATATAAACTAATACCTGGGATAACTTTTTCCTAGCTAAATCTTTGATCAGATCTCTTATTTATGTACTTATTTTTAATTACAGTTGACATTCTTAACATGAATTTCAGGTTCATCAAATCTCTTCTGTAGTAACATTTTGTACTGTGATTATCACTGCTCCTTATGTCTTAGGAAACAGGAAAACCACTGGTTTGGAAACTGAAGGCTAGCATCAACCTCTGCCTTGCCTCTGGCTACCTTTAAAGCAAGTCAACCTCTGTGGGCTTCATTATTCCCACCCATAAAAACATGGCTTATATACAGATGATCTCTAAGGTCGCAGCTCACAGAACCTTTGAATAGTAAATGCAATAACTTTAATAGGCAAAAAAAAATAGTTGATAAATTGCAGTCATTTAGACCATTCTTCAGATGCCTTACAGGGCAAAGCCAGTGGTTCTGAAAGAGTCTCTGTGAAGGTACAGAGCATGTTTAGAGGTTTCGTTATTTGGAGTCATAGTTTATGTAGCAGTTTTCTGTTCTTTTCTCATTTTGGTCATAAATAAACTTGTACTTAAGCTTATGATCACTGAGTCTTCAAATTGACATACTATGGCCTGTAGAAATTCTTACTCTGAAAACAGAAGGGCAGGTGGAATAATCACAAAATTGAACATATAATTAGTCCTCACAATGAAAAAAGCTCTTACTGAAACTTTACGTGTAATTGACACATCATACAAGTACAACAGATGTGCTGCTAAGCGAAGTATCAGTGTTAACAGTTGGGAAGCCACTTACGTGTCGGAAAGACCGCACTGCTGCCGCCACACCACCTCCCTCACACCCCTCTCCGTACTGCTTCCTGCTGCTGCCCAGAGGTAGCACACCTGACCTCTAACTCGGTAGCTCTGTTGTGCTCGTTTTTGACTTTTAAATGAGTGGAATCTTAGTATTTACTTTTTTGAGTCTGTCTTCTTTTGGTATTGTTGTGCAATCTTCATTTGGAAGATTTGTCCATGTTGCTACCTCTAACTGCACTTCCTTGATTTATTAATGTGTGATATTAAATATTTCATTCTTTCTATATACTGAAGTTTACATATCCATTCTACTATTTAATGGCATTTAGGTAGTGTTAGTTTTTTTGCTCTTCCAAATAATGCACTTGTGAACATTCTTGTGCGGGTCTATTTTTATTTTTATTTTTTTGCAGTGAAGAAAGTACAGTTACTATTTGCAGATTGCTAAGGAAGGAGAATGGGAATCTGTATCACTTAAAGCCAAACTCCCCAGTGACTTAACATTCAGGGCTTTTAAGGGCAAAAAAACCCAACATGAGTAAGGGGTTCAAAGTCATGGGCTATGTTGATCAGTCAGTTCTTATGCAAGTTCCAGCAATGCTGGGTTTTATTCCAACTTCAGTTGAGACTGACAAGACTGTAAAAGTGGTCGTACCAGTTTATACTCCACCCATAGTGTATTGAGCCTCCAGTGTGCCCCATCCTTGGCAACATGGTGTTACAATTTTTTAAAAACTTTTTACTTGGAAATAATTTCTAGCTTGCCTGAAGTTATAAAAAATAGTACAAGCACTATTTCTAGCTTGCCTGAAGTTATAAAAAATAGTACAAGCACTACTCATATACCCCTAGAGATTCTTAGTGGCTGAGAAAGAAAGTATTTGAGGAAGGAGTAGTTAACTGTCACATGTTGCTAAAAGATCAAGAAAGGCGAGAACAGAAAACTGATCACTGGATTTAGTATTCTGGAGGTCACCGGGGATCTTACCAGTAAGGGTTCTGATGGCATGGCAGAGGCGGAAGCGGCGTGGACTCATACAGGAATGCAAGAGGAGTTGGAGACAGTGGATGTAAACAGTGCATTTGAGTTTTACTGTAAAGGGTGACCAGAAAACGGGGTGGGTGGGTACAGGACAAAATAGGGTGAACAGAGGTGGTTTTGATTTCAAGATGGTATAAATAAATGTATGCCAGTGTGAGTGATCCAGTAGAGATCGAATTGATCATGAGATGAGAGGGGAGAGTTGCTGGAGCCACATCTTTGAGTTGGTGCGAGGGGTTGGATCTAGTGCTTAAGTGGAGGCAAGTCCTGGAAGGGAAGTAGTGTTCACGGTACACCACAGGTACGGAAGGTGGGCACATGTGGTGTAGAGCTTCTTGTTTCTTTTGTGTATGAATAATCCTTTTAAATGCTGTGGGGAATTTTTTTTTTTAAGCTTTAGCAAGTAGAAAGCCTTACCATGTTCTTACAAAAAAAAAACACTAAACGTTGCGAGGATTTATTACATTTAATAGATTCTATTAAAAACAAACAGATACAGTATTAAAAATCTGAATAGAACAGACAACTGTAATTGAACAACAATAAATTAATTTTTAAAAATAATAAATGAAAACTTTGCTGGTAAAAAAAATCTGAAGAGTAGTTGAAGGTGGGAACTAGTCTCACTAGTTACTGAAACAAAGTTGCAGTAATTGGAGCAGTTTGTTAATGTCCTGTAAATTATCAAATCAGTGCACCAGATTATGTCCCATAGATAGGAGAATATATTGTACTTGTATAATAAAGGAGGCATTCCAGTCAGACAGTTGAGAAGAGAGTTGGGATGCAACCTCATACCTTGCATCAGAATAAATATCAGTGGATCAGAATATTTGTGCACAAGAAATGAAAGCATACAAATTTTAGAAAAGGCCATGCAAGAGTTTGTTGTTTTTTAAATCACTGTGAGGAAGGCCTTTCTGACTATAACATACACCCCAAAAGCAATAAAAATTCATAGAATTTGACAGCAAAAAAAAAATTCTCTACATTTAAATATGCAGATTTTATCAATGTGTGGTAGAAAAAAAGTATTTAAAAAACTATTCATGGCAAAAATTCGACAAACTACACATTGAGACCAACTACGTATGTGTACAAAATCACAGTATCACAGTGGAGATACATATGTAAATTCATACAAATACCTTCATGCAAGTGAATATAAAAAAAAACTAATAATAACCCAGTGGGAAAATGTGCAAAGGGTAGGAAGAGATAGCTATCACAAAACATTAAATAGAAATATTACACATCATACAGCTGTTTAGAGGGTGGGAAATTAAGACGTACAAATACAGTTATCTATAAGGTTGGCACAAAAAAAATCTGATAACCCACTGTGCTCTCAAGCATATTGGGGAACATACACTTAAATACTTGCTGAGAAGCATGTCAGTGTTGGTACATAAATTTTGCTTAAATGCTTCCCTTTATTCTTGAGTGTGCAAAATGGTGTGTGTACAAGGTTAGTCATTGCATCATTGTATTCGCAAAAGATCGTCAACGAAGATAGTCATCAGTTGAGTACTGGTTAAATACATCCTGTGTACGCATGGGACACTGTGCAGATGGGAAAGAGAATGAGCAAGCCCCTTAGCGGCAGGGCCCTCTGTGAGGGAACTGTGGGTGGCTTGGGAATAGGAACATACTGATATTTTGTATTTTCAAAGGTCTTCCATAATTCTCAGCTCAGTCTGACTTCTTAACCTTCCTGTTAGTTCATGTCTTGCTTATATCCATCCTAGCTCACTTGTTTCCTTCTGTGTTTTTTGTCTGCTTGTTTTGTGTTTGTTGTTCTTTATTTAAATTACAATTTAAACTCTTAAGACTCAGGCAGCCCTGGCTGGTGTGGCTTAGTGGATCGAGCACTGGTCTGTGAACAAAAAGGATGCTGGTTGGATTCCCAGTCAGGGCACATGCCGGGGTTGCAGGCCAGGTCCCCAGTTGGGGGCGTGTGAGAGGCAACCAATCACTGTTTCTCTCACATTGATGTTTAACTCCCCCTTTCCCCCCCTCCCTTCCCCTCTCTCTAAAAGTAAATAAATAAAATCTTTTCTTAAAAAAGATTCAGGTAAATGGTAAGATAGTATGAATTTTTTTCTTTGTAGTATACAGATACAGGTAACATTTCATTTTATTTTTGTTTGGAGGAAAGTTAGAGGAGATTACAGCTATAATCCAATTAATTTTTAGGATTATCCCCCTTTTGAACTCTTTCCTTTTCTTCCTTTGCTGTTCTTTTCTCCTCTTCCTCTCTACCTTGCTTTCTCCCTCTTTCATCCCCCCCTGCTCATACAGGATGCACTGGCAGCCTTGGAAACTCCAGGTGGACCTTGCCAAAAGAGAAGGAAACTGAGTACCCCGCTCTCAGAAGTTATTGGCAGAAACTTGAAGCTTGCTTTGGCAAATAGCTCTCGAGATGCTGTTGCTCTTTCTGCCAGCCCTCAACTGAAGGATGCTCAGCCAGAGATGGTAGTATTAGATCTCTTACTAAAAGGAAGTTATAGATAAAACATTTCAAACAGTAATAGTCAAAATCTGTTTCTTTCATTTTCCATGTACAGGAAGAAGCTCCAAAGCCACTTCACAAAGCAGTGGTATGTGTCAGTAAAAAACTCAGTAAGAAGCAGAGTGAACTAAATGGGATTGCAGCCTCTCTGGGAGCAGATTACAGGTACTGGGCACCTCTTTCTGTTTGGCGGGCATGTGGCCCAAGTTTCTAGGATGACCTAAAGCTCTCGTGAGCATCTACAAAGGAATATTTATTTTCCCTTTAATGTGTCATTTTATCTACAAAATTGCTCCAAATGATTTTTAATTTACCACATCCTTTAAAAATATTCTCTGCCATACAATATATTTTTATGTTCTTTTAGGACGTCTAACAAATTTTCAACAACTTATTTTGTGCCTGTTACTGTTCTAGAAATTTGGCCTCTAGGTCTGAGATTAAGCATATTTTTACCTTAGTGATTTTCAGAATAGAGCCCCTCTGTGAGTAATACTAAGTACTCTAGCAGTACTCCTGAATTTAAAATGGTCTTTTTTGAGGATGTTTTGATTTCCATCGTTTTTACTACTTTGGAGACATAGATTAGCAGATGTGCCCTCGACCTGAGAGCCAAGCTAA
Source organism: Tonatia bakeri (assembly GCA_004024845.1). NCBI lineage: Eukaryota > Metazoa > Chordata > Mammalia > Chiroptera > Phyllostomidae > Tonatia > Tonatia bakeri. Next base: position 48,338 of record PVIA01004695.1, read on the forward strand.
AAAGAGGTCTCTAGTGCAAATGGCACCAGTGTGAGAGAACTGCGACCCTTGCCTAGTCCAGCCAATCCTGAGATGATGGACCCCTCCACCGTCTGCAGTGCCAGCTTTCTGATCACTTGTAGTCCGCCATTCATAGGTAGCATAACGATTGGTTTTACAAAAAACAGTTTGAGGATTACAGTTAGCTTCATCTTCCCCTTCAGTAAGTCCCTTTTCAGTTAGCTTTCTGTTTGATAAGAGAAATGAGATCGGGAGAATATAAACATAAATGTCTGTCATAGTTGTAAGTGTGTTAGCGTTTAATGCATCTGTTGTGGGATAGTGAAGTTTTCTTATAACTATTAGTATTATCTATTATGTATGTAGTGTTATCTATTATTATGCTATATAGTTGCCTGTTATGTTATTTATTTCCAGTTGCTGAGCACTTAGTATGAGCACTATCTCATTTCACTCTTACAATAGCCCTATGAAAATATATATATTTGTCAAAATTTGAATGCTTCATTAGATGTTGCTTGTATGTGGACTTGATTTAAAGTTTGTTTTAAATATATTCCCAAAATGAATTTCTCAGACTTAATGATGGTTGAGAGGGAAAAGCCTTTAATATGCAGAGATTACAATAGTTACATGTTCAAGTGCAGCTGTCCCAGATGTTCCCTTCCATACACTAGGTCTAGAACATCCTGAAGGACCATTAATACCGTCTCCCACCTTCCAGCAGTTAAACATCTAACCAGAACCTTCTCCACACCTCAGATGCAGCATCCCCTTCTTGTTACAGATATTTACATCAATTCCCTGTACTAGAATGATTTTGTAAATATTACTTACCTACTTTTATAATTTGTTTTTAAATCTTCACCCAAGGAAAGAGGAAGAGAAACATCAATTGGTTGCCTCCTGTATGCGCCCCGACCAGGGATCGAACCTGCAACCTTTTGGTGTACAGGATGACGCTCCAACCAACTGAGCTTCCCGGTCAGGGCTACTTTTATATATATACACATATATAGTTGTTCACTGAAAATGTTTATTTCAGGTGTTACTCTTTTATATACTTTTATAATTAAAAAAATGCAGGTTAGTAGAAGGCACATAAGAACAGAATGTGTTTAGTATGTAAATAAATGCCTGTGTCCGAAGACACTAGAAGAAAGGGGAGTACTCATTTGCATGCGTGCATATGTAAAGTCACCTTAAATGCTACACAGGGCTGAAAGAGGTGGGGAGACTCAGATACCACAGGCAGCATATCCTTTAGTAGTATGACTGTCTCTAGGCTTGTTCACGATTTAGCAAAGTTCCAAACTGAGTAAAGTACAGTCTTTTATCAGTTAACTCAGTAGTTGTATACTTGGTACACTAGCGTATTATTAAAACTGAAAAAAATAATAACTTGTGTTTATATGTGAAACAGGTTCTAGGCTCGTTTAATTTCAGTTGACCCTTGAAGTGTGCAGGGGGAGGGGCACTAACCCACTCCCCCTGCCCCCCACTGTCAGAGTCAGAAATCCTCATATGACTCCACTCCCTGAAAATTTAACCCACTTACTAATGGCTGGAAGCCTTGCTGATAACAGTCAATATGTATTTTGTTATATGTGTTATATACTGTGTTCTTAAAATAAACTAAAGAAAAATGTTATTAAGAAAATTATAAGGAAGAGAAAATATATTTACAATGCTGTATGTATATATTGGAAAACACTTATATGTAAGTGGATCCGTGCAATTCAAAACTATGATGTTCGAGGGGCAACTGTATATACAACTTTTTTTTTTACGTATGTGGATTTTTGTCAGGACATTTAGAAAACCATGTAGGATATGGGATAATTGTATATATGACTAATATGCTCCAGAAATTCTAGCATTCCCAGACCTTACTTACTAAATCTAGTGACAATCCCTTAACATACAAACACACATTATTACTGCAACCAAAATTATCCCCACAAATGTTCAAAGTAGCTTCTAGAGTAAAGTAACAACTGGGCTGAAAGCACAGAGCTAGACCAGGTGGTGAGCTGGCTAGACATCTGAGCCAGAAGTAGGTTTCTAGTTGTCCATATGGAAGAAGACAGTAAATAGGCCCTGGCTGATGTGGCTCAGTGGATTGAGTGCCAGCCTGCAAACCAGAGGGTCGCTGGTTCAGTTTCCAGTAGGGGCATGTGCCTGGGTTGTGGGCTGGGTCCCCAGTGGGGAATGCGTAAGAGACAACCATACATTGGTATTTCTCCCCCTCTCTCCTTACATTTTCCTCTCTCTAAAAATAAATTAAAAAATGAAATAAAATAATAAAATAAAATAGAAAAAGACAATAAATAAATACTACAAGAGTAAACTCTGTTTGGTTTACAACTATAAACCTACTTTTGCCCTGCCCTATATTTTCTGTGGCTGCTTTCATACAAGGCAAATGTTTAGTAGTTGTGAAATTGTTTGCCCTGCAAACCCTAAAATGCTTATCATCTGGCCTTTTAAGAAAATAATTGTGAACCCTCCAATCAAAACCATCTGTAATCATTGAGATTCTGTCCTTGAAAGACCTTTGATGACTGAAACTCATAATTTATCCATATTATTACAGTGGATAGTAAAACGAGATGATTTAGGAAAAAATATTCCTGTTTTTTGGAATTATCTTGATAAAACTAACAAATTAGGCAAGGTGTTTTTTATTATTTTTAAAGATGTGTGGTCTATAGGAAATAGAGATGTTTGTAACTTAGGAGGAAATATTTCTTCTTAATTCATTTAATTTGGCTATTTTATTTTTAAAGTATATTTTATTAATTATGCTATTACAGTTTTCCCAATTTTTCCCCCTTTATACTCCCTCAGCCCTGCACCCCCCAACCCTCCAGCATTCCCCTCCTTAGCTTATGTCCGTGGGTTGTACTTACAAGGTATTTGAATTTCTGTTTCCTACACTATTTTTGACCTCTCCCCATCTATTTTATACCTACCAATTATGCTTCTTCCCTGTACCATTCCTGCCTTCCTCCTCCCCACTGAAAACCCTCCATGTGATCTCCATTTCTCTGATTCTGTTCCTATTCTCGTTGTTTGCTTAGTTTGTGTTTTCGTTTTTCTTTTTTTTTTAGGTTCATTTGTTGATAGTTGTGAGTTTGTTGTCATTTTACTGTTCATAGTTTTTGATCTTCAATTTCTTAGATAAGTCCCTTTAACATTTCATATAATATGGGCTTGGTGATGATGAACTTGACCTTATCTGAGAAGCACTTTATCTGCCCTTTTATTCTAAATGAAAGCTTTGCTGGATAGAGTAATCTTGGATGTAGGTCCTTGCCTTTCATGACTTCAAATACTTCTTTCCAGCCCCTTCTTGCCTGCAAGGTTTCTTTTGAGAAATTAGCTGATAGTCTTATGGGAACTCCTTTGTAGATTAAGTCTCTGCTTTTCTCTTGCAGCTTTTAAGGTTCTCTCCTTATCTTGAATCTTGGGTAACTTAATGATGCTGTGCCTTGGTGTGTTCCTTTTTTGGGTCCAACTTCTCTGGGACTCTCTGAGCTTCCTGAACTTCCTGGAAGTCTATTTCCTTTGCCAGATCGGGGAAGTTCTCCTTCATTATTTGTTCAAATAAGTCTTCAATTTCTTGCTCCTCTTCTTCTGGCACCCCTATAATTCGGATATTGGGACGTTTAAAGTTGTCCGAGAGGTTCCTAAGCTTCTCTTCATTTTTTTTGAATTCTTGTTTCTTCATTCCATTCTGGTTGGATGTTTTTTTCTTCCTTTTGTTCCAAATCATTGCTTTGAGTCCTGGTTTCCTTCCTGTCACTGTTGGTTCCCTGAATATTTTGCTTTTTTTCACTTTGGGTATCTTTCACTTGCTCATAGATTTTGCAACCAAGTTTAATCAGTTCTGTGAGCATTTTGATTACCAGGGCTTTGAACTCTCCAGCAGATGGGTTGACTATCTCCTCATCACTTAGCTTTTTCTGTATTTTTGCTCTGTTCTTTCATTTGGGCCATATTCCTTTGTTCGGGGCCCCTGTGAAGTTGTAAGGGGGCGGGGCAACCCTCTTTGCTGTGTTGTGCTGCTTCTTGTGGGGGAGGGGCCAGAGAGGGAACAGTGCAAGGGCTGCCTGCTGGGCTGTAGCCCCACTTTCCAACAAACTGTCCTGTGAGACTGGGAGTTTCTACCACCACCACAACCCGCACCGTAGTCCACAGTCAGCTGAGTCTCTGTTTCCCATTCAGCCAGCTGCACCCTGGCGATCTCCGGCCTCCACCTCACCACGGGTTCTCTCCATCCGACCATCTTACCAGTCTGGTTAGTCTAGTTGGTCTGGTTAACTGTTTAATCCCTTAGTTGTTGGAGTTCCATGCAGTTTGTTTCTGGCACTTCTGGTTGTTTATTGATTTTAGATTGGTTGGTATCCTCCTCTTGGTTGTGTGAGGAAGTGAAGGGTTTCTACCTGTGCCTTCATCTTGACTAGAACCTAATTTGGCTATTTTTAAAGTTCAGAGATATTTCTTATTTAGGAAGTGGAAAGTGTGGTGAGTGTCCACAAAGAGAAACTTCTGTTTCTTTTAGTGATTATGATTATATTTAGAAATACATTTTCTTTAAAATTTTTACTTAATTTTAGAGAGAGGAGAAGGGAGAAAGAGGAGAGAAACGTCAATGTGTGGTTGCCTTCCGCATGCCTCCCACTGGGAACCTGGCCTGCAGCCCAGGCATGTGCCCTGACTGGGAATCAAACCAGCAACCCTTTGGTTCACAGGCCCACTCTCAATCCACTGAGTCACACCAGCCAGGGCTAGAAATACAATTTTTACTTCCCCTTTGGTTTTTATTTTATATTTTACAGGATGGCATATTTTATATTTTTTAGATTATTTTCCTAGGTCAGGAGAATATTATATAGAAAAATCAGGAGATCATAGCATAATCAAATAGTTAAGAGGGTAAGTTTTGAAGTCAAACCTAGCTCTATCACTTATGCACTGAATGTCCTCAAACATACTACTTAAGCATGTCCTTCCGATTTCTTACCTGTAAAATGGATGTAATGATGCCAGTGTCTGAGGTTTTGTTGTGAGGAGTGGGCGGGGGTAATGATGTGTCAAGTACATGGTCTGTTATGGGATGTAGAGCAAATGTACAGTGCGTGGTGACTGCCAACAACTGGAAGACTGAGTGAGTGCTTTGATCTGAAAAGACCTGTGTTATTACTGTACAGTTATATTCATTATATGGAAGTTGTAATAGTTCAGAAAAGTATAAAGGAGAAAGTAATGTTTTAAAATATATCTTTCCAAATATCTCTCTGCACATATATTCCTAGAAATATGTGTATAAAATTTGACCGAAAAAGTGGAGACCGTCATTTAATAATCTTGCTTACGTCAGTTCTTAGAGGTTTTGTGAAGGTCAGAATATTCTCTTCACTGAGAACAGTGATTATACTTTTAGACACTTCTCTTAGTTATTTGGTTTTTATACTTGGTTGTTTCAGGTGGAGTTTCGATGAAACAGTGACTCACTTCATCTATCAAGGGCGACAGAACGACACCAACCGCGAGTATAAATCTGTGAAGGAAAGAGGAATACACATTGTGTCAGAGCACTGGCTGTTAGAAGTAAGCAGTACTGTTCGCCCTCCCATCTGTTAAATGCGAATGTGTACGAACATTGTTTCGGGGTGTGAACCAGTTTCGGTGTATGTAAAGAAGCTTGATAACTTTAGTTATTTAACAGAGCACATTTCATTTCTTTGCCACCGTAAACTTAAGATCTTTATTCCTTAAATTCCGAAGTCTTTAATGGGTACTCTCTGTGATTCTCTAATTCTGTTCACTAACTAGAAATGATGTGAAAGAAAATTTTATAATAATTTGAGAATTAATTAATGTATGTTTACCGATACTGTTTAGAACTGTTCTCTCTTTCTGTCTAACTCTGGGTATTCCCTGGAATGTGGTTTAATACCTCGGCAAAAGCATGGAGATAGAATTAGATTTTTATACTTTAGTGGACTTGACAAGTGAGGACAGCCCCAGCTGGTGTGGTTCAATTGGTTGGAGCATTATCCCATACACCAAAAGGTTGGGGGTTCAATTCCTGGTCAGGGCACATTCTAGGTGGTGGGTTTGATTGCCAGTTGCAGCGCGGGTAGGATGCAACCAATTGATGTTTCTCTCTCACATCAGTGTTTTCTAATTTTCTCTCTTCCTCTCTCTGTCAAATCAATAAACATTTTATTTTTAAGTGGGGACAATATTGAATGTAAACTGTAATTGAAAAACAATTTTTGAAAAATGAGGGCAGTTTGTCTTTTATATAATAGGCTTTTTTAATGTCAACTGCTTTGCAAAACTTTTTCGTCTTATTACCTAACATATTGGTTATCCTCATGCAAGCTAGCATCATTTATTCTCTGAGATTTTCTAAGGCCTGTTTTAAAGCACACCATTGTGTTGCAGTGTGCCCAAGAGTATAAACACCTTCCTGAGTCTCTGTATCCACATACCTATAACCCCAAAATGAGCTTGGATATCAGCGCAGTGCAAGATGACAGACTCCGTAATAGTCGACTGCCCTCAGCTGACGGGACAGCAAAGGATGATGAGGTAGATAACACGGATGGTGCGTTTTCCCCTCCTGGAGCCGAGTGTATAGTCATATACTACTGTGCAACCTTACACGATGGCTTGGTTTGAGCAATTGCAATTTTTCTCCTGCCATAGTCAGATCATTTGCCTGTAGAAGAAAATGATATAGATAATGTGACGACCAGTAACAAAGAAGGAACAACATCAAATGAAAATGGAAGGAATGACTCTAAAGGAGGTAAAATACTTTCAGTTTCAAAAAACCATTTTATTAATATGATTCCTTTGCATCCAGTGGAAAAATAAGTTATTTTCTATTGTGCTAAGTGGAAGTAAAGCATATATTTGAGGGTTGGTTGAGGTTGTTCCATGCCAGTCACTAAGTAATAATTTGCAAAGCTTTAAGTGTGAAATTTGTGTAACTAGGTATTTTACAGAGTTAGTGTATTATAGCCCTATTTTATTAAAGGTGGGTGGAATTAGTGATTTTTAAGTTTTTTCTTTGGTTCTGTTTTTTAAGTGATATCAGTAAGTTTTAATGTATGTACAATGTAGTTTAACATAGTCATATGGTTTTAAAGGTACAGAAGGAGGTATGAAGAGTTTCTCCTACCTTCCAAAGTTACTAGTTTGTGCAGCCTCCTAGGGCTATTTTATGTGTATATGATCATAAATGTTCTCTCCTTCCTGACTTTTTTTTATCGTATTTTACCTTTGACACTATTATATATCTTCCAAAGAACATGTTTGATCATTTGTAAATGTAAAATAATTTATTACATAAAGAGGAGAGTTTGTATTTAGGAATTGTTGTCTCGGCTGATAAGCGTTCCCAGTTGGTACGAATGAAACTTAAGCGTGTCCAAACACTGCACTGTAGCTTTCAGAGGATGAAAAGCAGGCTGAGAGTGATTAGTAGTGAATACATCTTCTAGATGTATTTTCCTCGTAAACTTAAGCAACTTCTCAGTTGTATGTAATTTAATACAGTGCATTCATGTTTTTTGTTCCAGTGTGTTTGTCTGTGTGAAACAATATGTTGTTGAATACAGTGGACAAAAGGCTTCTTTTACAGAAATACCAATTTTTCTCTTGCCATTTCCAGTTAGAGTTGTAACACAGGCTGTTTCTTAATAGCCCTGTAGAGAACTTTTTATAACTTCCTTTTTCTCCCTGAAAAACAGAGTTTACCTAGGTTTCCAACATCATGCTAAGAGACTCGCAGTTAAACCTGTCTTACTTCCCAAGAGACATTCATTTCTGTGCTTCACTATAACTAACAACTTTAACACACAAGTCTAGAAAAACATTAGAGCAAACGTGAACAGTTTTCCATACTCGACTTGTTTCTCTCATGATATTCTTCCCAATATTAACTTCAAGCCAATTTAACCATAACTTTAGGTATAACTGCAGTTCTTTTTAAATTAAAAAAAAAAACTTTTTAGTTTTGTTCAAGTACACTTGTCTCCATTTTTTCCTACCACTCTCCTTGCCAGCTCCCACCCTCAGTCCTACCCCCCTTTGGTGTTGTGCATGGGTTCTTTTTACATGTTCCTTGACGGCCCTTTTTCTTTCCCTCATTACCCCTCTCTCCCCTTCCCCTCTGGTCACTGTCAGTTCTTTATTTCCATGTCTCTGGTTCTGTTTTGCTTGTTTGCTTATTTTGTTGATTAGGTTCCACTTATAGGTGAGATCATAAGGTATTTGTCTTTCACTGCCTGGCTTATTTCACTTAACATAATACTCTCCAGTTCTATCCATGCTGTTGCAAAGGGTAGGAGTTCTTTCTTTCTGCTGTGCAGTGTTCCATTGTGTAAATGTACTACAGTTTTTTTATCTTCTCATTTACTAATGGGCACTTAGGTTGCTTCTAGCTCTTGGCTGTTGTAAATTGTGCTGCTATGAACGTTGGGGAGCATAAGTTCTTTTGAATTGGTATTTCAGGATTCTTAGGGTACAATCCCAGCAGTGGAATTGCTGGGTCAAACTCAAGATGGATAAAAGACTTAAATATAAGTCATGACACTATGAAAGTCCTAGAGAACATAGGCAGGAAAATCTCAGATATCCCATGCACCACTATTTTTGCTGATATATCCCCTAGAACAAGGAACATAAAGGAAAGAATAAACAAATGGGATTTTGTCAAAATAAAAAGCATCTGCACAGCTAAAGAAAACATCAGCAAAATGAAAAGAGAACCAACCATATGGAAAATATATTTGCCAATGATATCTTGGACAAGAGTTGGATCTCAAAAATATACAGAGAGCTCACACGACTCCACTTTAGGAAGACAAACAGTCCAAGTAAAAAATGGGCAAAGGACCTGAACAGACACTTCTCCAAGGAGGACACACAGAGGGCCCCAGAGTCCTATGAAAGGATGCTGTGCATCACTAGCCATCAGAGAGATGCAGATTAAAACCACAGTGAGATACCACTGCACACGGGTCAGAATGGCCATCACAAAGCAACAAACAAGAAGTGCTGGCGAGGTTGTGGAGAAAGGGAACCCTGGTGCACTGTTGCTGGGGACGCAGACTGGTGCAGCCGCTGTGGGAGACTGTGGAATTTCCTCCTTCCCTACTTTAAAAAAAAAATGTGTAAATGGTGGACTACTCTATATGTTGTTTTATACTTTGATCTTGATCTTTTTAATAGTTCAGTTTGTGGAGTGTTTCCTATTGGTACATAAGGAGCTTCTTCAGTCTTTTTCTTTTTTTGGCAACTATAATATTCATTGTATGCATCGCCCACTTTTCTCAGCCATTCCCTTGTTGATCATCTAGTTATTTCTGATTTCTTGCTATTACAAAGTGTGCTGCAATGAACAATCTTTTATCTCTATAGATGTCCTCTTTTCAATGGATTCATTATTTTCTATTTTTCATACTCATCTTGCCCTACCAGAGCTTTCCCTGTGACTTAACTATTTAGTTACTCCCACTCTGTTCATTGCAAAAATAGTCTGCAGGGAACCCAAAGATAAATCACCTGTGGTGTGTGTTTTCATGGACCATAGGGAAACATACATGAATGATCATAGTACATAACATGAGAGTGTAAGAAGCAGGCAGGGATCCTATAAAAGAGATCACTTTGCAAGTCTCAGCACAGTGTCCTCGAAGGGCCTTCTGACTCTTCATGCACAGTCCTCGTGGTAAGGGCTACCTTTGTTTTCTGCAGTATTCATGGTCTTAGTGCATCCCTATAGCCTGTGAGTAAGTATTCCGTACATGTCCAGTTAATAAACTTGTTAATCTAGACAAAATAGTTAATGTGAATAAGATGTGATTTCATTATAAAAAGAAATTTACCTTGATTGGTGTGTTTGTGTGTGTTTCAAGCTCTGACACAGACCTTGGAGATGAGAGAGAATTTCCAAAAGCAGCTGCAGGAGATCATGTCTGCAACATCAGTGGTGAAACCCCAAGGGCCGAGGACGTCCTTTGGCAGAAATGGCTGTAACAGCACCTCTTCAACCCCTGAGAGCGCTCGCTCCGCCCGCACGGGACGCAGTCGAGTCCTGGAGGCCCTGAGGTTCGTACTTGTCGCTTGTGGTGGCAGAAGGGAGTGACTAGATGATTTAAGAGAAAGGTAGCTCCTTGTGTAGGTACCTACTGACTCAGTTCCATGAGTTAAAGCCTAATTTTGCTTTTGTTTTTATTTAATAAAACCAGTTTAGAATACCAAGACCACTAAAAGGGTTATACTACTGGGTCTTATTTGGCACAAACCATATACAGGGTTGGCAAAAGTAGGTTTATAGTTGTGAGTATGTGAAACGCAGTTTATGCTTGTATTATTATTTATTATTATTTTCCATATGAATGACTGTAAACCTACTTTTGTCCACCCCTATATATTATGTTCAAATATTACCTCCCTCGATTTTCTGTCTTCCCTCCCTTGTTCCACGCAGTTCTGGAATTCTTAACTGGGGGCTGGAGACAGACACAGGGGTTTCATTCCTTACCAAGCAGTGCTTCACAGTGCAGTGTGGTTTAAATAGTTATTTCTCATTGGAACTACATGTATTTTGTATCTACAAATCTGGCTTCTAGGAAATGTGATAACAGATCTTAGTGGGATGCGACATTAAGTTTAGTTTCATTACTTCATCTTTCTCCTGATAGAAAACTCTCTAATTATATGATTAGTATTGTGGGACTTAATATCTTAAATTAATTAAGCTATGCGTTTATCTTATGATAATTGTATATTTCATGAGGCTAATTTTTTATGTGAGTGCTGAGTAACAGTGGCTTATTGTTAATATACCTCAGGTCATGTTTTATTATAGAGAACCTAAATCTGGCATCAACTTAAATACTCTGAGAATAAAAGGCTATATGCCTTCTTTTTGAGTCAAGTGAACTCTGTGGGGTATATCCATTTTAGTAAATTATTCTTACTGTTTTATATGTGTGTATATCTATATCATTGAATTTTATATATATATATATATAACATGCATGTGTATTTGTGTGTATGCATGTTGAAAGGTTTGCTATATATCTTGAAAGAAAATAGTTGGGATTCTGTTTACTCCCCAGTGGAATTGTTACAATTACACTGTAAAATATGCTTTACCTTAGTTCAGCGTAAGGCCAGTCTACCTGAGACTCTCAGAGGTTTGGTCACCAAGAGCTGCAAGACCCTTCTTTTTGAGAAAGTATTTACAATATATTTCCCATGTAATTGTATTGTTTCAAGTAATAAAAATACATCTACCAGTAAGCAAAGTAACCATTTTCCTAAACATTACCATGTTTTCCTAAGCCTGTATATAAGTACAAAAACTCCCATTTTTAAATGCAGCAGTCATATGAAATTAAAGTTTTTTTTCTTCCTTTTACACTGTCTAAATTTGTATAACGGCTTGTCTCATGGAGGAGAGCGCCAGAATAGGTTAGACGCTGTTGCTATAGCAAGCTCAAATTGTGTCAGACAGTTTTGATCATCTGCCACAGTGAAATTAAAATTTTTGACAATGAACTTTTTTTTTCCTCTTTGAAGTTTTAAATATATGGACATTCAGTCAAAATATGTTTTATTTTTCTCAGTAAAACAGATTAGTTTCTGGGAGAAGCTTTTTTTAAAGTTTTTTTATTGATTGATTGATTAATAGATCAATTTGTTTCATTTTTTGAGGCATTCAGTGGTTGCTTCTTGTTTGTGCCCTGACTGGGGCTGGACCCCACAACTTTGGCACATCAGGACAACACTAACCAGCTGAGCTGCCCTGCCAGGGCCAGGGGAGAACCATTTTAAAAAGATAAAATTTCCCAAAGTTTATTTATTCAGTAGCTTTAAGTGCTTACAGTGTACTAGATGGGCATATAAAGGTGAACCACATATGTACCGTCTAACTTCAGGAACTTAAAATGTGGGTTTTGTTGTAGCTGTCTGTCTGTTAAAACCATCCCTTGTATTCCTTAGGCAGTCTCGTCAGACAGCACTTGATGTCAACACAGAGCCCTCCCAGAATGAACAGATCATCTGGGATGACCCTACCGCCAGAGAGGAGAGGGCAAGGCTCGCCAGCAGTTTGCAGTGGCCCAGCTGTCCCACACAGTACTCCGAACCGCAGGTTGACATGAAAAAATTGGAGGATTCTCCATTCCAGGATCCTTTACATGATTTAAAAATTGTTGAGCACGGTAATGAGAAAGAAATCTATTTACTTCTTTGTATTAAATACATGTCTTATTAAGATAATTAACAGATAAGCACATTGTGGGTTTCTGAATTATACATGCAAATGAAAAACTTACTAGATATTTCTGATTTTGGTTTAAACTTAAGAGTCAGAAAAATAATTGTAAGTTGAGTTAATTATCAGCAAGTTGAAAAATATATTTTGATTTTTAAGTTTGGAATTTAGGCTTGGGCATTCTTTTCCAGACATGATTTTCACTGTTATTCTTTCCTTTTGGTCCTTTTTGCACTTGTTTTCTCTCTTAATCATCTTATTTTCATTTAAGTCCTCTTCTGAATTTTACTCAGCACATATCTACTCTTGTTCTTTGGATTTGTATGAGTTTGTTTCTGAATTCCCCTACTCTTTTCTTTCTTGGACTTTTCCTTAAAAATAAAATGTTGCCTATCTTTCATCTTTGGTCATCCCCCCTGCCTCACATCAGTACATTATTTCTCTCACAAGATGTATAGATTTAGCTCTGCTTCTGATTTTCTCCAAGTGCAGCCTGGCTTTTATTTTACAAATTTTGGATACTTTTTACTGATGAGAGCTTGGTAGTTTAAAAAAAAAAAAGTTGGGAGAAGCCCATAGATAACACCATTTGCCCTTTTAGTACTAATTAATTGCTTTATTTATGAGCTCTAGAAATAGGCTAGTTCTTTTGCATGTCCTTTTTACATTCCAGAATTCATTTAATTTCATCTTGGCTAAGACGTATGAGACTGTTTCCCAGAATACATTCTTAGTCATGTTTGGATAATATCACACTGCAACATTTTATTGCCCTCAGCTGTCCATGATCCTGGAAACGTGTGTGCGACTGAAGCTCCAAAACACCCAGTCTCCGAAGAACTGGAAACTCCATTAAAAGACAGCCACCTGATCCCTACACCGCAGGCCCCCAGTATCGCCTTCCCCCTGGCCAACCCACCCGTGGCTCCACATCCTAGAGAAAAGGTTTGTTCATTTTTAGGACAGTGATACGGCTTTTAGATGTTGCAGTGAGGTTGCATTCAGAATCTGTGGGCATCAGTAATACGGGCTCGTCAAGGGTTTGTCAGGTATTGAAAACTGCATTTCTTTGCATTGTATTATTTTCATATTTGATAACTTTACTTGAAGACTAAATAAAATGTCACTGTAAAAGAACTATAGACCTGATAACTTTTTTAATGTTACTTTTTCTAAAATAAAACTCTTCCATTTCAGATTATAATAGAGGAGACTCATGAAGACTTAAAAAAACAGTACACATTTCAGTTGTCATCTCTGAATCCTCAAGAACGTATTGATTATTGTCATCTGATTGAGAAACTAGGTATAAGTATTTTACTTAAGTCAAAAATGGTCCATATAGTAAGCTTATTTAGAAGGCAAATATGGTTGATATTGGTGTCATTTTTTAAGGTACAGAAATTGAGAAACAAGAAACGGTTAATTTGCCTGAGACTCTACGTGGTGCCAGCATTAAAACTTTTATTTTATAAAGCTCTAATCTAAATCTAAAGTCGGTGGGTCATAGGATTTGAAGATTTGATTGAAACCAGCCATTAAGGTGTAAGAATCTTTTGTGCTGCTTTGAACATTTATTTGTTCATTGATGAAGCCTTGGACCAAATCAGTGAAGTTACAGACTTACAACGTGAGTAAAGCCACTTTCTTAATGAAGTTGAAGGCATGTGGCATTATTCTTACTGCACTAGTCGTCCGGCCCTTGGTGTGACATCACTCTTAGCGGCAGCACGCCAGAAAGGTAAGCTGGCGCTCTATAGCCACATATTTAGTGCTGTCCTTTTAAAGATGTGGTGGTGAGCCATGATATATGCTTTTTAAAGGTTTCTGTCAGCCCTGACTGGTGTGGCTTAGTGAGTTGGCTGTCATCCCACAGACCGAAAAGTCGCTGGTTTGATTCCCGGTCAGGGCACATGCCTCATTTGTGGGCCAGGTCCCCAATTGGTTGCTGGTGAGAGGCAACCAATTGATGGTTCTCTCCCTCTTTCCCTCTTCCTTCCCCTCTCTCTAAAAACAAAACAAAAAAAAATTATTTTTTTAAAAAAAGATTTCTGTCAAATACAGATGTACACTTGAGAAACTATGTTTCTGGGAGACTGTTCAACTGGAACATTTTGTTCCCCAGTTGCCTGTTAAGTTAGATGGAATTACAAGTCAGGATTGCTAAGCTTCACCCAGAGCTCACCAAAATGGAACGCTCAAGTGCCTGTCTCTGTAGGTAGTTCCATCTCTCCCAACTCTGGGCGAGAGTAATAGCAGTTGGCAGAAAACTGTCTGGAAGAGGACACAGAACAGGAGCACCTGAGTGTAGACTGTGCTGGAATTGGAGTCTGTGACCACAGGTTCCTGATGCAGAATGAAAGAGGCCCTTCACTTCATGAATGAAGCCACGGTGGTGAACCGATACACATAAACCCACCTTTTATGTTGTCTGGGTCACAGTAAATTTGATATAGACAGTAATACAGAATGAGATACTGATACTAATATGGAAGTTTAACGTTACTGTTCTTTTGTTACCTCAGTGATCCCGGGTGAGTTACTCTGTGTCCCCACATGTAAAGTGCAGATAGCAATAGTAACTTCATCAAGTTGTGAGGATGGAGTGAGTTAATAATCTTGAGTACTTTCGCCAGTTCCTGGCCTGTAGTAAGTGCTCAAATAGCATTGCTGCTCGTTAGTCATCTCCAAAGCCATGAGTGCAAATGTTCTGTTTAAAATCTTAGAAAGTCCTTGATGCATCTCCACCTAACCAGTAGTCTAACTCTAAAGTATAAATCAACACCACGCTTTGCATAAGCTTATATACTTACGTCTTCTTTGTTTCCTCAAAGTCAGGCTTCGCACATTAGTGTCTGAGGGATTTCAGCTCCTGCCTGCTGCTGCATCTCCACCTGGGGCGGGGGGTGTTTCCTCCCAAGCTTCTCTGTTGGTCAGCTGACCTTATTTCCCCTCACACAAAGTTTTTTTCTGCTTTTAGTCTGTAGATGACGTGTTTTGACTTCCATCTCTCTGGTTTTCTCTATTTAGTACTTAAAATCGCTGAGGGTAGTAGAAACCCAAGAAATAGAGCCGCCAGCTGCCATATGTGACCCTTGTTTGTATTCTTCTGCTTTTTTTAAACCTTAATTGTAACAGACCTCAGTGCCGGCAGGAAAATTTGAACAAAGATTTAGTATTGAAATAGCAAAGAATTTTTGTTCATTGTTTTAGATCTGATAATGGCGTTGTGGCTGAATGAGGAAATTCCCAACTTTTCTCGCTCCAGGTGGCTCGGTAATAGAGAAGCAGGCCTTCGACCCCAGCTGCACGCACATCGTCGTGGGGCACCCGCTGCGCAACGAGAAGTATCTGGCCTCCCTGGCGGCGGGGAAGTGGGTGCTTCACCGCTCCTACCTGGAAGCGTGCAGGACTGCTGGGCGCTTTGTGCCGGTGCGTGTTCAAATTTTTGGAAAGGGTCACTTTTCTCTCAAAGTGAACATCTTAATAATTGATTCCAGCACATACATACACAGACCATCTGTGTAATTGACATTAACAAATATGACCGATTAGAGTATACCAGTTTTGTAAGGTCCACATTAACAGTTAAAGCAAAAAAAATATATATATATATTAGGTATTACCCCAATTCCTAGTTACATCATTTTGATTGAATGTTTTTTAATGGAAATAACATCAGAAAATATTAAGATCTCACTGTAAGCTTTTTTTCTTTACTATTAGCTAATTAAACGTTAAACTAATTATTTGAAATATTTTGGTTCCTAACTGACCTTCACAGTTATATCTATAATGTAGTTCTTAAAGATTTTAATCAAGAGGCCTTAGGGACCTCTTCTGTGGGCGGGTACTCCGCCTGTTAGTACATCCCTCCTCTGAGACCATGTCCTGCTCTGAAGTTCTTACAGTGGGGAAGGCCCAGCAGTCTAAACATTGCCAGTTATTACGGTTACCTATGTTTCTTAAAATGTATCCAGTATATTTTTTATTCTAATTAAAAGCCATACACTTTGCTCTCATATAAAGCCAAATTAATCTGCATTTCCTCCATGTTCATAAAATGGTGCTTTCTTATGCAATTTATGACAATTGAGTGTATAGTTTTTAACTCTTAGTAGACCATGAACTCCTTGAGGACTGTTGTGGGAACTGACCAGTTTGTGGGACTGACTCTCTAGGAAGAAGACTACGAGTGGGGAAGCAGTTCCATCCTGGATGCACTGACTGGGATCAGCGTGCAGCAGCGACAGCTAGCCCTTGCAGCAATGAGGTGGAGGAAGAGAATCCAGCACACACAGGAGTCAGGCGTTGCTGAGGTATGAAAGTGTAACTGTAGGTGGTATAAAGGGCATGCGATGTCATGACTATTTCAGATTAAGGTGGTTTTTTTAATTAAGAGAATGTGCTTGACAAAATAATTCTATTTGCATTTTAACACATAATCGAGCATTCTAAATTGAGCTTAATGTTAATTCCTAATTTTTCTAATTGTGATTGAAAGTAAGATATATATAAATGTTGGTCCTGGTTATTGTTGTTTTAATTTATTTTTAGAAGGGAATGGAGGGAGAAAGGGAGAGAAACATCAGTTGGTTGCCTCTAGCATGCATTCTGACCAGGGACCAAACTGGCAACCTTTTGCTTTGTGGGACAACTCCCAACCAAGCCACACCAGTCAGGGCAGTGTTAATAATTTTTTTTTTTTAAGGTTTTATTTATTTATTTCTTTAGAGAGGGGAGGGAGGGAGGGAGGGAGGGAGAGAAACATCAATGTGCAGTTGCTGGGAGACATGGCCTGCAACCTAGGCATGTGCCCTGACTGGGAATCAAACCTGCGGTGCCTGGTTCACAGCCTGCACTCAATCCACTGAGCTACACCAGCCAGGGCGAGTGTTAATAATTCTTTTAAAAATAGTTTATATGTAAAATGTGACCCGTAGTGTATTTCTTCCAAAGAATCCTTTCAGCATCTAATTTCAGGGATTCCTAACTTGGGGCCCACAGACTCTCACAAAGTAGTTTATAGCCTTCCTGAGTTTAATCTTCACACTTTAGATTAGTAAAAATAAGGATATATTTTTTCCTTATCTATTAAAAGTTAGCATTTCCTTCAATTATAAGTCTAGTCAACAATTCACAACACTACTAATAGTACCTGTGACTTTGCCCCTAGAGAAAAAAAAGGTATTTTTGCTTTGCATTATAATTGTATCTTGAAGTGTTTACTACTTTAAAATTATAGTAGTTATTTGACTCACTGCTAGTTTTCAAGCACATCTGTTATGTCACAGTGTTTTAAATAATTTTATAATTTTCAATAAAATTATTTCCTATGTAATCCTTTTTATTTTGTTTTGAACATTTACAACCTCTTCATATGGTATAGAAATTACACAACAAAGCTACCTTTTTAAGAAAAATTTCAGAGAACAGGTCCATGTGGCTCACAAAAAGGTAACGAAACCCCACGTCCAGCCATCTTTGTTGTGTTCTGCGTTCTCTGCTTCTCCGTGTCAGCCTCACTCCCTTTATTTTAGAGCAATTCTCCGGTATATTTCAACCTCAAATACGTTCAAGAGAAATGCAAAGGAGACTTCATCTAATCTGAGAAGCTGTGCTTTAGGCTCTACCCTTGATTAATTGTAAGAAAGAATACTAGAAATGACTAAAACAAAGCAACCTGACTTTTGTTTAATTTGCCTATTCGTTAAATTCTTTTCCTTCACTCTTCGAGTATTTATTGACTACATACCGTGTGCCAGACAGGCGGGGTGCGTCCAAGGACCCCGACCAGAGACGACTGCCACTGTGGCCAGAGTGCAGACCACAGGATTATTCATTGATGTGAAGCTACATTTACAGATAAAATGTTATCTGTATTGTTCTGTCATTTATCTTCCAAATAATTTCACCACAATTATTTTTTTTATTTTTAGGGGGCATTTAGCGGGTGGAAGGTTATTTTACATGTTGCTAATCAGTCCCGAGAGGCAGGATTCAAACGTCTGCTTCAGTCCGGAGGAGCTAAGGTTTGTGTTGCATCTACTTACTGAGTTTTTTACATGAATTATTCTCTGATCAAGGTTGCTGCGATCAGGTTCTGATCTTGTGTACTTTGTGAGATAGTAATCCTTATTTATAGATTGTACAGTGGAATTATTTTGAGATGCTGGTACACTGTGATGCTTCTTGCTTTTTTATTAGGTGCTACCTGGTCATTCTGTGCCTTTATTCAAAGAAGCCACACACCTCTTTTCTGACGGAAATAAACCGAAACCCAATGACTCAGAAGTTAATATAGCGGAAGCTGTTGCCCAGAATGTGTACTGCTTGAAAACAGAATACATTGCTGATTATCTTACGCAGGTTTGTATGATTCTGTCCTTGACTTCCTCATCGCCAAAGATCTGCTGGCGTGCACAGAGAAGTGACCGCACACTGAAACCCTCGGCTGGTTCCTAACACAGTGTTGGTCCCTTGTGACACTCTGTAACCCCTTCCAGTTCCTTTTTTTATAATAATGAACACGTATGTAAACATTTAGCTGGCAAACATTTAAATATGAGCTAGGTATAAAAATCTAGGTGCCTTCTTTTAGATGGTGGAATATGAAGAAAGCAGAAGTAGATTCTAAGAGTCCAAGGAGAACCATTTACCCTGGGGTTCTTCTTTTGTTTTCTTGACCTTTTGCATTGATACGTAGTAAACACATGATGAGAACATCATCATGGCCATGGTGAGAGCTGGGGGTAACCGCCAGGATTGCCATGAAAAAATCAGAGTGCTGTCCCAGCAGGCAGCTGCTGTGGTCAAGCAGGAAGGGGGTGACAATGACCTCATAGAGCGTATCCTTGCCGATGCCTCCTCCAGTCCCATTCACTCCCAGTTGGACCGTCTGCTGGACCCTTCTTTCACCGGGCGCGCGTCCCAGCAGGTACGGAGATTCTTAGAAGAGGAGGTGTACCCCTGTTAAAACCATATGAACACGGCGTGAAGGTGAAGCAGAATTAAGTCTGTAGGGTTGGAAGAGAAGTAAACAAAGTCATTGTTGGCTGTGTTCACTTTTATTGTCGGGTCATGAAAACTTACTCTAGTGTCTTATTTCACCTCAAAATTGTTAACTTGAGTTAATGCAGCACTTTTCTCCTTTCCACGACACACTCACTTTTCTCAGGGTTTGTAATGGAGAAATAAATTGTGTTGTAGTTGGAAAAAAAAAATCAAGCATTTGCTATGTGGAAGACTCACCCCACTCATGTACTGAGTGGCCCACGTATGATTTGAACGGACAAGGAGAAGTCTTCCCGACTCCAGAGTGCCTGACATGCCGTCAGGAATAAGCTGAGTATGACACATGATGATGAATGTCTTTACTGTAACAGCTTTTGAACAGAATGGCAGAAATACAGGGAAGCCAGAGCTCAGCCTGTCTGCGCAGTGTTTGCTGCTTGTGTCTGGGAGTTGCTCTGGGTTTAAAGGAAAGGATGGCTGCAACATAAACGTGAAGGCTCTGTCATAACCCAGTGGGGCACACTGAGTCTCCCCCTCCACTTCCTGACCATCTCAGGTGTACAGCTGCCGTCCACGGTACAGACTGGT
The DNA here is from genome assembly GCA_004024845.1 of Tonatia bakeri. Taxonomy (NCBI): domain Eukaryota; kingdom Metazoa; phylum Chordata; class Mammalia; order Chiroptera; family Phyllostomidae; genus Tonatia; species Tonatia bakeri. The sequence goes on from PVIA01004695.1 coordinate 68,250, forward strand.
CATTGGTAATTGCCCGTGTTGTGCTGGGCACAGGGTTTTGTACACGCATTCTCATTTCACTTTTTTTCTTGCATGTCAGTGTATAAAACATATGTACTGGTTAAAGAATAGCAAAATGTCTCCTAGGTGCCCAGGTTAAGAAACAGAAGCATGCGACACCCGAAGGCATTTCCTGTGGCGCCTCCCCAGTTGCATCTTCCTCCTCGACCCAGAAGTGACCGCTGACTTTCGCTTGCGTCGCTCCCCGCTCAGGGTCTGAGCGCGTGTCGGCGCAGGGCTCTGGAGGAGCACGCTGAGCTGTCGTGGCCGCCTATTCTCTGTGTGGGAGCATGGTTCTAGGGGAAATGTTTGGTCTTTGGAGTTAAATAGAGAAGTGTGTGAGTTTTGGCTTTGCCACCTGGGTAATTATGTAACATTGTGTTATTTAACCTTTTCATTTAATCTGTAAGTGGAGGAAAAAAAAACACCTCTCACATGTTGAAAGATCAAGTAAAAATTCAGTAAAAAGTTCTTTTCAAAAATTTAATAAGCATATGCTGTCTCACACTTGATAACTATTAACTGTATTTTTCCATGTTTTTTATATTATTTATTTAATCCATATTTTACAGATAAAACCATTGTTAAGGTCTGAGCCAGCCCTGGTCTACCTGAGCTCCTTTTTCTGATGGAAGCTGACACAGGGCCTGGTCACTGAGTGTGACAGGCGATAAATGGCATGCCTTAAAGACAGGTGTTTTCTTTGCAGGGACCGAGGAATGAATTTACATTTTCCTTTTAAGGTTTCTGTGGTCAAAAAGCAGAGTAAAGGAATCTATTAGCTGATCATTGAACAGTTTGAAATCTGAAAAAATGAATTAAATTTTTCCCTCTTTCATAGGAAACCCCTCCTCGAGTAGAAAACTACTGTCTGCCAGAAGCTGTTTCACTTCTTCAGAATCTCAAGGAGCCCGGGTCTGGACTGTCACAAAAGAGAAAAGCTCCTGCAGAGAAAAGCAACACCAAACGGCCTAGAGCGCACTGACCGCACCTCCTCCCGAGTACCAGACAGCGGGTGCTCCTGCGCTGAGAGCCGCCTGCTGTGACGGGTGCGTGTGCCGGCGGGAAGGCGGGGAGGCGAGCGCTTGAAGAACTCAGCTGCAGAGTATGATGATGCCCCTGCTTGAAGTTAGTGTTTTTAACACCTGAAATTTTAATCAGTGAAATAGCAGCTGTCCCTGAATGGAGAGCTACCTGAAATAAGAAACAGCCCTCAGCTGACTTGCCGTTAAACCTCCTGACACGTGCAGGAGGCTTTTTATGTATTTATTCTCTTGTAAATATCTGAGGCTAGCACTTAGTGGGAGTTTTATTAGCAAGGTGATGGATTTTGCCTTAACACGTCTGCTTTAATTCATAACAAAGAAGCTGTCAGTTGGGATTTATTCGTGTTTTCCCTGATTTTTAACTTCTCACCAGTTTCTCTCTTTTTAACAGGAGCCTAAGCACAGGGTTTAACGAAGAACTGAGGCTTTAAACTTAAAATGTGCGTGTATATGTGTATGTTTGTACAGACCTCCATGATGTTTGCTAAGTGTGGGTGTCAGACTTGGGAAATAAAGACAATAAAGAATAAAAGTAGTGACTCAGATTAGTTTTAAGATAGGTCAGTTCTTGAAAGTATTCTGGCATTCTTTTGTTGAAGGAATAACAGCATTGTAAAACTGCTTAAAAAAGCAAATTTTGCTAGTTATGTTTCTGGTGTTATTTATTTATTCAGAATATTGTTTGATTTGGTTAAAAAAAAACCTTATTAGAACCACAAAATGGCATTAGCCTTTATTACCAGCTACTACGTGCATTACCACAGGCTTCCAAGTATAAAGCTACCTCCTTTTGTTTAAGAGACAAATCAGAATCAGGACCATAATTTGTTAGATTCCTAATAACTCTTCCCTTGAAAGGCATATTCAGACAGTGGAGGATCCAAGTTCTTAACCTAAGCCAGTGATTTTCAATCTCTTTCATCTCATGGCACACGTAAACTAATTACTAAAATTCTGTGGCACACCAAAAAAATTTTTTTTTCCCACTGACCAAAAAATATATAATTTTGATTTGTCCACATTGGATATCTTTTATGTTGGCTGGTGTCTTCCCCCCACCCCATTCCCAATCTGAGGAAAAGACGTCAGTGTCCCTGACTAAATAGGTATTTCATGTTTTAAAAGTTCCTGCAGTGCATGGGCTGCGAATCATTGACCTAGACACAGAAAGCCTGAAAAGAGGAGGGTTCTCCCTGCTGCTCGAGAATTGGCCCCTTGCTCTGGTCCAGGCATGTACAGAGGCAACTGATGGATCTTTCTCCCTCCCTTATCTGTTCTTTTAAAAAATACATATATATATATATATATATATATATATATATATATATATATATATATATATATATATATATATAATCTGCTCAGGTAGGCATTAAAGAGAATTGGCTCCTGAATGCATTGAGGTTTGAGCTAATTCACAGTTTAGGACGGTACAAATTCCTACACGGCCAGATAGGTGTAGCACCGTTGTGTAAACTACTGCCTTTCCCACAACAAAAACCCTCGTGGGCCTGGTTTCCTCGGAGCCATTTAACGTCCGCGGGGTGGTTTCACAGACAGTTCATAGTACATTTCCCTTAATCTCACCAATTAAAAATTCTTTGACATAGTTAATACTCCTCAAAATTTCTTGATGAACACACTGATAAATGTTATGATCCCTTTTCTATCCAAAATAAAATTACCTGATGTATCATTTCCTGCTAAAATTACGAACTATTTTCCCAGTTTGTCTTACTGACACACAGTTTACAACTTGAAGGCTCATGATCTCAGCTCCTTCTGACTCCAGACTCTGTCCACACCTGCACGAGCCATTCCAGCTCTGCCTTTGACTCAGTCTGGAAACACCCTGATGTTAGCAAGGTCTTCCTTCCTACATGCAAATCATTTCAAGTGTAGCTAGTTCTCTCATTTAAAAAGGAGAGGAAAAGAAAGACTTCCCTTGATTATCCTAATTCCTAGTTTCTTCTCAGAATTGCTATAGTATTTTAATCTGTGATACATTAGCACTTCTTATTCCTCCATAAATTTCCTTATGCTTTAGTCTGATCTCACTGACATTCATTAACTCAACAAAGATGACACTCAACCTGTAAGGCAATGCCGGGGATTCAGGAGCACACCACTCAGACCACATGATCTCAAGAGCTGAAGAGGCGGGGTCCTCGGTGTATTTATGGTGTCATGAACTGAATAGTGTGTCTCCCCCCTCTCCTAACACATACACTGAAGTCCTACCTCCCCAGTGTGACTGTTAGGACACAGGGCCTTGAAGGAAGTAAGAAACCACCCAGTACCTTGAGTTCTAGCCTCCAGAACTGGGGAACATTATGGTTTAAGCCGCCCAGTCTGGTGTTTTATGGTAGTCCAGCAGGCTCACACCATGTCGTAGTGCAAAGGTCTTAACCCAGGGCCGTAATACCTGGATATGGACTCAGGTACAACTTTTATATATGTGTATTTTTAGGATAGAGCTCAATTTTAGAATTCACATCTGAGACTTCCCCTCCAGCCTTCACCCAGAGGTGCTTTAATACATACTGTGTCATATCAGGGCTTGGTGAACTTTTTCTGTAGAAGTCCAGATACTAAGCATTTTAAGCTTTCTTGGCCAGTACTTTTAAGGCATATTCTCTTCAACCCGTTAAAAACATAAAACCCAGCCCTGGCCAGTTGCAGCATCATCCCATAAACCAAAAGATTATGAGTTCGATTCCTGGTCAAGGCACATGCCTCAGTCACGGGTTCAGTCCCCATTCAGGGTGCGTGCAAGAGGCAACCGACTGATATTTCTCTTTTACATTGATCTTTCCCTTTCTTTTTTCCTTCCCCTTTCTAAAAATCAAGAATCATGTCCTTGGGTGAGGATTAAATAAATAAAAATGTAAAATCCATTCTTAGCTCAAGGCCATAAAAAATAGACAGTAGTCTGGGTATTTATTCAAGAAATGAAAAATACTGAATCAAAAAGAGAAGCATCTATATGTTTGTCACAGCGTTACTTACAATAGCCAAGAGGGAGCGGCAAGCCTATGTACAATGGATGGAATGTGACTCAGCCATAAAAAGGAATGATCTCTTGCCATTGTAACAACATGCGGGTATTGTGCTGAGTGAAATAAGTCAGACAAAGGAAGAAAAATGCCATGGTTTCACTTAATATGGGGACTAAGACAACAAGCAGAACAGAAACAGACTCATAGAGAATATCTTTCTTTTTAGGATTTTATTTATTTATTTTTAGACACGGGTAGAGAGAGAGAGAAACATCAAGGTGTGGTTGCCTCCCATGCTCCCCGACAGTGGGGACCTGGCCTACAACCCAGATATGTGCCCTGACCAGGAATTGAACCAGCAACCCCTTGGTTTGCAGGCCAGAGCTCAATCCACTGAGCCACACCAGCCAGGGCTGAGAATATCTTTTAAAGATTTAGGGAGAAAGAGGAAGAGAGGGAGACATTCATTTGTTCTACTTATTTATGCACTCATTGATTCTTGCATGTGCCCTGACTGGGGATCAAACCTGCAACCTTGACTTAAAAGGACGATGCTGTAACCAACTGAGCTACCTGACCAGGGCCGGAGAACAATTTGATGGTTGCTGGATTCGGGGGTGGGGGGAATGGGTGGAAAAGGTGAAGGGATTAAAAAGTACAAGTTGGTAGTTCCAGAATAGTCATGGGGATATAAAGTATGGTATAGGAAATATATGATGTCAGATGGGTACTAGATTCATCTGGGTGATCATTTAGTAAGCTATATGTCTAATCACTGGATTGTACACCTGAAACTAGCTGTAATTGAAAACAAAGTTTTTTGAAGTAAAAAAAATGCAGGAAGGGCAGGATAGCCCCATGCAGACTCAGCTGTCTCCTCAGCACCTGGGCAGGAGGCCTGGCCTGCCCTCAACCCCCCACCCCCCACCCCAGGGCAGGCCTTGCTCCGTGTTGGACATAAGGCATGGATGCAACCTGAACAGACCGTGGCAGTATTCAAAATGAGTTGGGGGCGGGGTTGGTGTGGCTATAAAATGGTGTATGAAGGACTCTTGATGAAACTGTTAGTAGCTTGCTTTTTTTGTATAAACTTGAAGATATAAGTGGCTTCATTAAACGATTTGTGAGTGGGTTGGCACATCATCCAGCACGCAGGGAGAGGTCCCGACTCTATCAGGATCTTGGTCCTGGCTGTTGTGTGCTGTGTGGGTTCATAAGATGTTACAGCCTAAAACTGTATGCTAATTTACAATCTCAATAAACTTTCATTTTTTAAAAGTTCAGCCCTGGCTAGGTGGCTCAGTTCATTGGAGCATCGTCCCACACACCAAAACGTTGTGGGTTCGGTCCCTGGTTGGGGTGCATAAGAGGCAACCAATTGATGTTTCTCTCTCTCTCACTCTCCCTTCCTTTCTATAAAACAAAAAAATATCCTCAAGTGAAGACATTCAGGACTGGAAACAGAAGTCTGCAGTGGGCCACAGTGTGTGGACCCCTGCCCGGCAGCGCTGAAGCCCGTTGTGAGTCCAGATCTGCCAGTCAGCCGGCGCCCAGGTCTTTGCTCCCCACCACGAACAGTGTTGGCCCGTCAGCAGAGCCTTTGCATGCTTGCTTGGCACTTGGGACTCTGCAATCAAAATTACCCAGTGTTCTAAATTTGTGAGGTATTTATGGGAAGAAACACCATAGTACAGATAGATATCTTAGACCTTTTTCAAGCCATAAAAGAACATTAAAATTTTTTAAGCAATAGGAACTGCCAAAGGAGAGAAGCAATTGTCCTATCAGTGTGAACTGCACTTCAGGATAACCTGACATCAGTAAGAAGCGAGGAAAATTCCTTGGCAAGTGGAATAGGGAAACTGAGGCAGAGAGCTGAACACTTCACAACCTGTTGTGGTCACCTCCCTGGAGAGAACATCTAGGTCTCAGGTATATTTCTGCTCTGCTCCAGGCCCAGAAAAGCAGCAGAACCAGGTGGGCGAGGCCACAGAACCCACGGCAATGACTGAAGACCCTGCCCCGCCACTGACCAACCGGTGGGGGCCAGGACCCTAAAAGCTCACCCGGGAGCTGATGAACGTTCCACTGAGACCCTCCTGAGACTCCCCTGAGACTCACGCTGCAAGAGACGGAGAAAAGCCTCAAGAGCCCACTCCTCCCCCCTCGTCTTCCCCACTTCTTCCCGACAGGCACACGTCTCCTAAGCTCCAAGGCCTTGGTCAGCCTGTCCTGGACTGATCCTCTGCACCTGTCCCCAAGGCCCCTCTTCTCTGACCTTCCTGTGAGCCAAAGCAGCCCAGCCCAGACTCTCCCGTTGCTTCTTCTATGCTAAGCCCTTCCTGGTTCCACCGTCCCCCAGCCCTAATAAACGCTCCTCATGGTCACCATAACTCATGTTGTAAAAATCTACAGTCAAGAAGCCACACACTGCAGCTGGCCTCAGGGCCAGGCCTCTGTCTGGTAACATTGAGGAAAAACTTCTTTATAGAGTAATTCCAGGGAATGAGTACAGAAGAAATGATCAAAGCAAACCATTTTACAACTAATGAAATCACAGATCTGAGCAAATGGGGAGTTTTAGAATGATGGACCACTGTAACAATACCTAAATTCACTCATCACTCAAGAAGACAACCAGATGTGATACAACAGGGAAAGGATATTTATTACCCCCATTAATTAAACTTGAACTTGATGAAGCCTCCAGGTCCTATACCTATAAATACCATCAATCAAAAGTGAGTCAGGAGCATTCTTCCTCAAGATGGTGATGTTACAGGATCCCGATCTCAGGTCCTCCCACGGCCACACCTAACCTCCAGCTACACACAGAACAATTTCCCAAAGAGAAACCCCAAATGAGCAACTCCTACACACTGGGCCAATGAGGAAAAGATCCACAATCAAATGAGGCTGAAACACAGTCACCATGAAGCCCCACCCCTGCTATGACGGCCCACAATCAAGGAGGGACTGCACAACCCTGGGCTTCTCCCTGAGGGAGGAGTCCCCCAGACACCTCGCTCTGGAAGCCAGTGGGGCTTGTGTCCAGGAGGCCCACGAGCCCCCCCACAAGCCCAGCGCAACCTGAGAAACAGTTCCTGCTGGGCGCTGGCTCCAGTGGACTCCCCTGCCCCAGGGCCCAGCACCCAGCAGCACCCTGGCAGCCAACTGAAAAGTGCTCTCTGTGTGGAAGAGGCCGCTTTGCTTATCTTCAAGCTGTGGGCCGTAATTCTACACACATCTGGGGCCTACTGAAATAGTCTTCAACGACAGGGACCTGCTGGTACCACTCTCGCCCTGTCTCCCTCCGCCTCATCCCAGGTCGCTGCTGTCCTCCAGAAGGGAGCCTGTGTGCTTGGTCAGGCACCTGATTTTCTGGCTGCCACCCAGGGAACACCCCTTATCACATGGCTCCGGTGGCCACGGGAGTGTAACAAGCAGAGAAAAGTGTCCCTAAGCCCAGAAAAGCCAACAGACTGAAATGCTGTTCTTTCAGCGTGAGAGACCTGAGGGCCCATCTGCACGGCTGCAGCCTGAGGGGCAGGCTGCCAATGCATCCCGCCCCTAAGGGCCGATGGTGACGCTCTCCAGAGAACTCCATGGGCACTATCTCCCTGCTCTCCCTCTGCTCTCAGTGGCTGCCGCCTCCCAGAGCGGAGCTCCTGCACTCATCTGGTGACCCGGGTGAGTGCTGTGCCGGTAACAACGTTTCCCCCCAGCTCAGGTGGCCAGCAGGGCTTCCAGTCATGGGTCCCACCCTGTGACAGACCGACAGTTCTTAACTAGCACCTCCAGGGCACATTCCGGGGACAAAAGACTGAGACACACCCTCAAGTCATTCCATGAAAAAGGCCAATTTGTGTATCTTTCCAGCTGCAGCCAGAGGGACAGGCTTTATCTACGGGACCACAGCAGCCCTCTCCAGACGTCTCAGAGAGTGAGCACTATCCTCATACCCTCCCTCGGCCTCACTGCCAGTCCCCAGCGTCTCCTGAAAAGGAACTTCTGTACATGCCCGGTGCCCCGGGTTTTGCAATTCGGCTAATGGGTCCCACAGCGCTGGAACAAACAGAAGAACAATTCTTAACTGGCTGCCACCACCAGGACACACACAGTGTGGTGCAGAGGCAGCAGACTGAAACTCTCCCTAGTCATTCTATGAAAGAGGCCTATTTGCTTATCTTCATAGCTGTGGCCTGGGGGCAGGCTTCTAATTAAAACCCTTCTAGGGGTCAACTGCAATTCTCTCCAGAAACCGGGGGAGAGGCATCTTTGCACCCTCTCTCTCCCTGCCTCAGGCTGTGTATGTCTCCAAAAGGCACCTCAGCTTTTGAGGCTACTGCCCAGAGGACTCATCCCTAACAGCCTGGCTCTGATGGCTAGTGGGGCTTGTGTTCACAGGTCCAGCAGGACGGGACAGTGGACTGGCCGTCACCCCAGCACTGAGTGGAGGAAGCAGACAGAAACCCCCGTGTCACAGTCCTCCACCGAAAAAGGTATATGTGCATGCTTTCAATGCAGCTGCCTGAGGACCTGGCTTCCAATCAACCTGCATCCAGGTGCTGACTAAGACCCCCGCCCCCGCCTTGAGGGGCACTGGCGGCTGTTGGCACACCCTCAACTACTGGGATCCACGAAGAATGAAGCAGGCTGCTTGGGCAAACACAAGGTTTTGAGAGACAGGAGCTAGGGCAGGGTTGAGTGGTAAGGCTCACCTCCTACATGAGGTAACTCCAAGAGGGGGAGAGGCAGCTATTTTATCTGAGGCACAGAAACCAACACACAGAGTCGAGCAGAATGAAGAAACAGAGGAGTATGGTTCAAGTGAAAAAACAATACTTAGAAACAAGGAGTTAACAAAAGGCAGATAAGTGATTTACCTGACAAAGAATTCAAAATAATGACCATAAAGATGCTCATCAAGTTCAGGGGAACAAGTGAGCGGAGAAAGTGAGAACGTCTGCAGAGACAGGAAATGGAAGGAGGCACCAAACACACGCCACGGAGCTCCAGCAGACAGCGGACTGCAAACCACGCCGGAGGGGTCAACAGACTAAGTGGAGCAGTGGACGGACCAGCGCACTCGAATATGGGCTGTGGAACTCACCCAATCGGAGCAGCCAAAATAATAAAGCATAAAGAGTGAAAATAGCTTAAGGGGCTCCTGGAACATCATCAGGTAGACTATTATTTGCAGTACAGGGGTCCCAGAAGGTGAACAGAGAGAGAAGCAAGCAGAAATAACAGCTGACTTCCATAACTTGAGAAGAAAACAGATCCTCAAGCCCAGAGAGTTCCAACTGAGATAGGCCTCAAGAGGTCCACAACAAGACACGTTATAAAGTGCCTAAAGTTAACGACAAAGAACCTCAAAAACAACAGAATAAAAACAACTTGTTACATGCTTGGAACCCCCATAAGAATTCTAGCGGATTTTCAGCGGAAATGTTGTAGGGCAGAAGAGCACAGCCCAATATATTCTAAATGCTGGAGGAAATTCCCAATCAAGCATGCTCTACCAGCAAAGCTGTTCTTCAGAACTAAAGGAGAGGTAAGGTTTCCGACAAGCAAAAGCTGAAGGACTCCACCACGGCCAGGCTGGCATCACAAGAAATGTTAAAGGGATGGCTTTAGGCTGCAATGAAAGGGTGCTGATTCATCACAGGAGACTTCTGGCAACACAAATCTCACTGGTAAAGGCAAACACAGAGTAAAATTCAGAATAACCTAATGTTAGAAAGAGGACAACTTAATCACATAAAGTTAGTATGAAGGTTAAAAGATAAAAGTAGTAAAAATAACTACTAATTCGTTCATGGATAAACAAAATAAGCTGTAAAATGTGATAGCAGAACATTAAACAAGAGGTGGGGAGAAAAAAATGTAGAGCTTTAGAATGTGGTCCAGCTTAAGCTGTCAACTTAAGATGGACCATCATGAAGACGTTTTTAAAAAATACATCTTTAATGTAAGCCTCACGTAACCACAAAGCGAAGACCTACAGCAGGTGCACTGAAGATAAAGGAGTCTACGTGTACTAAGTGTACCACCACTCAGAAAATCACGAACGCAAAGGAAGAGGGCAAGAAAAGAAGCAAACAGCCAGAGGACAATACAATGGCAATAAGTATATATCTATCAACAATTATTTAAATGAAAATGAACTCAATTTTCCAATAAAAAAGCATAGAGCAGCTGAATGAATTAAACAAAACAAGACCCACCTATATGCTGCCCACAAGGGATTCATTCACTCCAGAAATAACGGGCATGCAGAGGTTAACGTGAACACATGGAAAAAGATATTTAACAAAAATGGAACCAGTAGAAAGCCGGGTTAGGAATACTTGTATCAGACAGAGCAGACACTCAGACACAGTGTATAATAAGAGTCAAGAAAGGGCATTAAATAAGATCTAAACATTGGGTTGGCCAAAAAGTTCAGTACTTTTTTTTCTCTACAATGGATCTCCTAGTGTTTAGTTCTCTCTGACTTCATTCGAAAGAATTTTGTTAGATTGTCCTGTGACAGCTGTCATGTCAGTGTGTATTAAAAACACTCACCAAAATTGGTGAATTTTTGTGCAGCCATTTTAATATTGAAGGCAGGAAGAAAACACAACGTTTTCAACATATCATCCTTTATTATTTCAAGAAAGGTAACAACGCAACTGAAATGCAAAAAAGGACTTGTGCAGTGTGTGGAGAAGCTATTGTGACTGAACGTGCCAAAAGTGGTCTGCAAAGTCCCTGGTACTATGGACATCTTGGCCAAATAATTCCTTGCTGCGGGGCTGTCTTATGCATTGGAAGATGTTTAGCAGCACCCCTGGCCTCTACCCACTAGAAGCCAATAGCAGGAGATAGCTGACATACTCAAAATATCCAAATCAATAAAGTTATGGGTAAAAATGTGTCATTTATTTTATGGGAAAAAATGTCGTGGACTTTTTGGCCAACCCAACATATAAAACAAAAATGCACCTACCGTGTTGAGGAACCTAAATATATGTAACAAATATTAACAGACCTAAAGGAAGAAATACACAGCAATACCATAATACTAGGGGCCTGAATACCTCACTTTCATTAGTGGATATATCATCCAGGCAGAAAACAAGGAAACACTGGTTTTGAATGACATGCTAGACCCAATGAACTTAACAGATAAAATGCAACAAAATATACATTCTTCTCAAGCGCACATAGAATATTATCCAGGAGAGACCACATGTTAGCCCACAAAACAAGTCTCAATAAATTTAAGATTGAAATCATATCAAACATTATTTCCAAATTACAATGCTATGGAACTAGAAATCAACTCCAAGAAGAAAACTGGAAAATTCACACATATGAGATTAAACAACATGCTTCTGAAAAACCAATGGGTCAAAGAAGATATCAAAAAATGTTCAAAAATGTCCCTGGCTGGTGTGGCTCAGTGGATTGAGCACTGGCCTGCAAACCAAAGGGTCATCTGTTCCATTCCCAGTCAGGGCATGTACCTGGGTTGTGGGCCAGGTCCCCAGTAGGGGGCGTGCAAGAGGCAACCACGCATTGATGTCTCCCTCTCTTTCTCCCTCCCTTCCTTTCTCTCTAAAAATAAATAAATAAAATCTTAAAAAAAAAAACAGCCAAAGAAGGGCAGAAAAAAAGGTTCTGTTTAAAAAAAATACCTTGAAACAAAAAATATACAGAAATTTAAAACACACCTTGAAACAAGTGGAAATGGAAACACAACAAACCAACACGTGTGGGTATGGCAGAAGCAGTTATTAAAGGGAAGTTTGCAGCAATACATGCCTACATGAAGAAACAAGAAAGATCCTACAAAAAGGAAAAGAAAAACCTAACCTTACTTTTAAAGAGCAAGAAAAAGAAGAACCAACTAAACACAAAGTTAACAGAAGAAAGGAAAGGACAAAGATCAAAGCAGAAGTAAATGAAATAGAAACTAAGAACATAATACAAAAGGTAAATTAAGAGCTGGTTTTTGAAAAGATAAACAAAACTGATAAACCTTTAACCAGAGCCACTGAGAAAAAGGAGAGGACTTGAATGAAATCTGAGATGAAGGGAGACGGGTTACAATGACAGCACAGAAGTACAAAGGTTGTAAGGGATGGCCACGAACACTCGTATGCCACAAACTGTACAAACCAGAAGAAAGGGATTAATCTTAGAAACATAAAACCTACCAAAGCTGAATCATGAAGAAGTAAAAAATCAGAACAGACTGATTACTAGTACTGTTGCTTCACTGGTGAATTCCACCAAACACTCAAAGAATTTAACTTCGGGGGGTGGACACACAATGCAATACTCAGAACAGAAATGTACACTTGGAACCTGCGTCATCTTATTAACCAGCGCCACCCCGAAATGCTTAATAAAAATAAGTTAATTAAAATAAAGAAGAACAAATACCAATCTTTTTCAAATTCATTTCATGAGGCCAGCTTTGCCAAAACCAGACAAGCACAACACAAGAAAAGGAAATTACAGGCCAGTATTTCTGATGAACACAGATGCAAATATTTTTAGAGAAGGGGGAAGGGAAGTAGAAAGAGAGGAAGAGAAACATCTGTCGGCTGTCTCTCACATGTGCCCAGCTGGGGACCGGCCCAGCGACCTTTTGTTTGCGGGCTGGAGCGCAATCCACTGAGCACACCAGCCAGGGCTGTCTCTTGCACTGATGTGTTACAGTTTTCAGCTCCCGGTCCTTCACCTCCTCTATTAAGTTTATTCCTAGGGATTTTTTTTTTTTTTGATGCAACTGTAAATGGGGTTCTTTCCTTAATTTCTCCTTCATTTAATTCATTATTAGTATATGAAGTGCAACTAATTTTTGCATGTGGATTTTGTAACCTACAATTTTGCTGAATTGATTAGTTCTGACAGATTTTTGGTGTTTTTAGGGTTTTCTATATATAATATCATGTCATCTGCAAATCATGACTTTTACTTTTCTCTCTGATTTGACGCTTTTTCTGTTCCCTGCCTAACTGCTCTGGCTAGAACGTCCAATGCTGTGTTGAATTCAAGTGTTGAGAGGGACACCCTTGTCTCTGATCTTAGAGGAAAAGCTTTCAGCTTTTCGTCACTGAATGTGATGTTAGCTGTGGGTTGGTCACATAAGGCCTTTGTTATGGTGAGGTACATTCCCTCTATACCACTTCATTGAGTTTTTCATAACAGATGTTGAATTTTGCTGATTGTTTTCCCTGCACCTATTGAGGTGATCCTATTATCTTTACCCTTCATTTTGTTAATGGGATGCACCACATCGATTGATTTGTGGATACTGAACCATCTTTGCACCCCTGGACTAAGTCCCACTTCATCGTGGTGTGTGATCCCTTTAAGGTACTGTCTTGAATGAAGTTAAAGACAACTAAGCGCTACCGGAGCCGTCTAACGGGAAAAACAAAGGAGCTTTTTGGCAGGCCCAGTAAACATCCACATCCACTTTCACTGCAGCGTTATTTGCAACACCCACACACGAAAACAACCCGAGTGTCCATCCATGAGGAAGGAAAGTGTAACGGATAGGTATATACACACACAGGAACATTACTCCAAAAACAGGAGGCAATCTTGTCATTTGTGGCAATATGAAGGAACCTTCAGGGAACTATCCTAAGCAAAAGAATTCAGACAGAGAAAGACAAATACTGTATAATCTCAGCTGCCCGTGGAAGTAAACACACGAAACCCGAACTCACAGATACAGAGAACAGGCTGGTGGTTGTGAGAGGTGCGGGGTGAGGGGCGGAGGTGGCTGAGATGGGTGAAAGTGGTCAAAGCTTCACAGCTTCCCGTCAAAAAGTATAAAAAGTAACCAAGTCCCGGGGATGTTCTCCGCAGCACGCACCCACAATTAACAACCCTGCACTGTACAGCTGCAAGTTACTGAGGTTAGATCTTAAAAGTTCTCAACATAAGAAAAAAAGGTGTAACTGTGTGTGGTGTTGTATGCTAACCGGGTTTTTGATTTCTTCCTCCACCTCATGCTATGGAAGCTCCAGCTTCTCAGCTTCATTAAACATAGGCCACCAGAGTCCACGTCTTAGTCAAACGCAAACCAGGAAGCTGTTACCCTCTAAATCCAGAGTCTCTAGTAAGTGCGCCCACATCAATGAACTGAGTTCAATCTTGTGTTATATTCTGTCCTCTTGCTCTAACACAGCCTTCAAACACACCCCCACACGTACTCCCCAGAGTTCAGCCAGTGCGCGTCAGGAAAAGCTTACAATTTTTCCGTTTGGCACTCCAGCTGTGGGCGCGGCGGCGGCAGACAAGTCCTTGAGCATGAGCATTTCTCTGCGAGGCAGCGTCTCAGGGGAGGGATCTCGGGATCTTCCAGGATAACGCAGGAGGGAAATTACGTCGATGGGTAGGGAGGCTCAGAGAAACATGAAGTTTTAAGACTCGGTTTCGTCTGAATCCAGGCAGATGCTGCCATGCCAAGTTTCAGGGTCCACCCTCCCCAGCAGATGTTTTAACTTTACATGACAAAGTTTAATAAGGTTGTGAATTCAATGGAGATAATTCTGCAACTTACATAATTAAATTGTTTGATTTTCCACAACACCAGCCCCCTGGTTACATGAAATGATTCTATCAGAGCTGGTGTGGGGGCGGGCTCTCTGGTCCTCCGACTGTCACTTGAGCTGAGAGTTCAGGGATCTGAGTTTCTCATTTCTTTCTGTGAGCACTCACACGCCTGTAGAGGCCACTGCACGCTAGTTGTTGCAGACGTCATCACTGCCGTAAAAATCACGTAAAACCCAAGTCCAGCCCCCCCCCACCGCCCCCCGCCCCAGGCATTTGCTGCGGTAGAAGCTTCATCGCACGCACGTGCGTGCACGCTGTAGCAGCTTGGTTGTAACGCCAGCACACATTGGGAATGGACATTGCATTTCCCACTGGCAAGGACAATGCCAAAGGCACAGCCAAACCAACCCCCCAAATCCAATCTTTGAGGGAGTGTCTCCCAAGACCATTCCTGGTGTCATTTCATCAGCCAGCATTCAGCCAGGAAACAAACCAGTGATTTAAACAGGGAAAAAAAAAAATAGTAAAAGAGCGGTTCACTACTGAGAACGGTAAAAAAGCACACTGGGAAGAGCAAGCCACTACCCCGTAGCACTGGGGGAGAGGGAACAAGGAAAGGACTTAGAATCCTAAAGGCCTCTCAAGGCTGAACCTCAAACCCGTGAGGGGAGAGCACAGCTGGTAACACCCAGCCCGGCAGCGGGAGAGCAGCGTACTGCAGGGTGTGAGCCAGGTCCAACCGCAAGGGCCCCTGCGGTCCACCCGGTGGCTGCCGAGAACTAGGCCTCGTCTCTCGCCAATGCTACGGTGTTCCTCCGGCGCCCTCTACTGGTAAAGGAGAGATGAGTACAGGGCCCAGAGCTCCTGATTCACACACAACGCAGGGCAGCTTCCGCAGGTAAAGGCAATAAATAATTAGCACACTACCTGTTTGTAAGAAATGTAGGAAAGCAACCTGCTAAATTCAGAGTGTGGAAAATACAAACCACATGACCAGGTTTCTTCAAAAACTAAATGGTGAGAATGAAGTGGGGGAACTACCAGGGGCTTGAAAGGCTAAATGCAATGGGTCGTCCTTGTCTGGATTCCGCGTCAGACAAGCCAACTGGAAAGCGCCGTTAGAAACGAGAGAAGTTTTAACACCAACAGGACAATCGATAGCAAATGTCTGCTTTTTAGATGTGATAATGGCATGATGGTTGAGTATCCCATGGTGAAAAATATTTATGGCTGAATTAGGTCTGGGGTTAGCTTTTAAATAACCCAGGGAACAGGGAGGCGTTCACAGGTAAAATAAGGGTGGCAGCAAACTGGTAATTGTCCCAGCTAGGTTAGGGGTTCAAGAACATTTGTTATACTCTACTCTGTACTAATGTATTTGAAAATTTTCATAAAACGTTAAAAAAAACTCTCTCCCCCAGCCATGAAAACACAGTACAACTCACCTCAGCATTAGCTCTGTGTTCTGCTGCTTCCAGAGAAGGGTAGCCAAGTAGCCGCCTCTGGGACTCCCATGCTGACTTGGGGATGGGGATGCCGCGAAGGGCGCCTTCCAAGTCAGATTCCAAGGGGCGTTTGCTTCCCACTTTCCTTCCCTCGCTTAAATCTAGCAGGAGGCGTGGACGCCCAGCCTCACGGTGAAGGAGCTGCGGGTGTCAGGCTGCCTGGGCCGGAGTCCCGGCTCCTTGACTGCTAACGCTGGGATTCACGCAGTCTCCTTAGCCTTCCAGATCCCGTTTTCCATCTTTCAGGGATGAAATGAGCCACAGCTGTTACATGTTTAGAAGACTGCCCGGCCCAAGGTTCAATATTAATTTTTTAAAATTCCAACGAATGATTTGCTATTTAACATTCTTGACACAATGGAGCTGAGGTTCTAAAAAAGGAGAGCGCGGGGAGACGGGAATGCCAGGGAGGCGCAGAGGGATATGATGGGAGGCTGCAGCCTGCGTTCACCCCATCCCCGTGGGCCGCTGAGGGGGGAGTTCCTGGCGCCCAAGTTTAATTCGGTCTCTAATTAAAGACATGAATTTGAACTGTAAAATCAGAGACACCCAGGAAGAAAACCACCAGAGTCCCAAAGTTAAAGCCCAAGACAAGCCTCAGAGGACTCCTCTATGCACCCATTAAAAGGATGCTGAAGTGCGGCCGGTAATGTGACCCTAAAGGCGGCAGCTGGCGAGTGAACCGAAGCACAGGCTAAGCGTGTAGGGGGTACCGGCGTCTGAGCTTCCAGTTCCCAAGATGAGCAGGGGCTGAGCTCACCTCTGGTGAAGTTAATTATGGTTCATTCCAGTCACCAGGGAGAGCTACGCAATTCTAAAGAAACCCTGAAAACTCAGCGGCGTGGTAACCTGGCTACAAGACGAAAGGGCAAATTAAAAGTAGCCAGGGGGTAGGGTTAAGCACTTAACATTTACAGCGAGTAAATTCTGGAATGGCCAGACTCACTGCCAAGACACACATCAAACAGAATGAAATTACTGTATAGAGAAGGGAAACAAAGTAGCTACAGTCAGTATGTTAGTGGTGAGGTAGTTGTCATGACAGAAGGAGCATTAAAAATGATCATACTGGAAACACTGAACTATAAAAAACATAAAAATTAAATTTTATGCACACATAAAAATAAGACTATTATTTCAGCTCATAGGTCTTTCCTCCCAATTTTAGTACCTACTTCCCTCCATTGAACAAAACATGCTTTTTGTTTTGTTCAAAGGGCCTGCCTTTCCGGCGCCAGGACAACTGAAAGGATTTTCAACATACTCTAACTAGCCCTGTGACTGTTTTACTTCCATTACTCTTGTGACATAACCTAGTGGTTCCCAAACTTTGCTGCATGTTAGAATTAACTGGGGAATAATAATAATAATAAATCCTTGTGTGCAGGTCACACCCCATCGTACCAATTAAATTAGTGTGTGTGGGGCGGGAGCCAGGCCTCAGTATTTAAATAGTCTCCAGGTTATTCCGGAACGCAGCCCTTGGAAAACCATGGGAATGACCTGCAGAGCCGCCTACTTCTCACAAAGAACATGGCTCACACAGAAAAAACTTCAGCTGCAGTCTTTTTCAAGGTATACTGTCTAAATTTTGGATTTAGCCCTGGCTGGTGTGGCTCAGTGGAGTGAGCACCGGCCTGTGAGCCAAAGGGTCACTGGGTTCAATTCTCGGTCAGGGCACATTCCTGGGTTGCAGGCCAGGTCCCCAGTAGGGGGCACACGAGAAGCAACCATACATTGATGTTTCGCTCCCTCTCTTTCTCCCTCCTTTTCTTCTAAGAATAAATAAATAAAATCTTAAAAAAAAAAAAAAACTTTGGATTTAAACAGAAAGAAGATAAAGTTTCTGTCCTGGGATGTGAGTTTCCTTATGCTAACATTCAAAACAAGTTTATTCTGTACATATTGCCTCCCTTCACAAAGGTAACTTTATTAAAGTTTTTGGCGGTAGGGGTGGGGACAGGTAAGATCACCCAGGGGTTAAGAGAAGATAAGGAAAATTATTGCCAGATAGTGTAAGAACGAGGTAAGAAGTAAAATATACTGGTTTAAGATAGAAAACTTCAGAGCTTGGGGTCAAAAACTGCCCAGGTCTAAAACAGAAATCCCCCCAAAACTCCTCTCAGAAGACTAGGTTCCCAGAAGTATCACTGCAGGATTTAAAACATCACACTAAATATTTGCAACAAAGTTTTGAAGTCATCCCCTCTGTTAGACCTCCTACCACTCTCAGTGAGAAAGTGACTGCCTGCTACACCGTTGCTAACCCCACCTCTCAGCCGATGCCAAAGCTGTTCTGCTCAAGTGCAGTGACAAGTCTGCACTGTTTGCCTCACGCTTACACAGTTCACTGGCATCGCTGGAGAGAGAGGGCCTTACCCTCGCGTGCGTCTTGTTGCACGCTCTGACGGGCTATCTGTGAGGTTCAGGTGGGGCAGGGTATTCACAGGTGAGAGTGGGAAACTTAAGTCCTATCAGCTTGTTATGCACCCAGGTGCTGTATCCTTCATAACATCCACTATTTTTGTGTCAAGCACAGGAGAAGCAATCTATAGCTCGCCTGCATTCTGTGGTCGTTTCCACCCAGTCCCAGTGGCGGGGGAGGAACTGAAACTGCCACAAACCTGCAGTTCCGGGACACTCGTTATTAGAAGGCGTTTACGTGGCTCTCTGTCCTTGAGTCTCCTTCCCAGCTTTGTCTCTGCTCCACATTCAGCCTGACCTCACTCCCCATTCCCATCCCACCCAGACCCCCAGCTCCTGACACCCCTTCCCTCACACTTCCACTCCAAACTTCCCACTCTAGTAGAGGAACACAAATAGGTGTAATGTTTAGTGTGCCAAATAATGGAGGAGTCTTTTCAAAAAACAGGGCCGGACAACTGGATACTCGCCTATAAAAGAATAGAATGAAATTTGACTCCTACTTCACACCATTCTCAAATATTAACTCAAAATGTTTAAAAATAAAAAAGGAAAAAATATTAACTCAAAATGGACTAGAGCTAAATGAAAGAGCAAAAACTACAAGACTTAGAGCACACATTAAATCTTCATGATCTTGGGCTAGGTAGTTATTTCTTAAGTATACCCAAAGCACAAGCATCTAAATATACATATAAATTTGGCTTTATCAAAATTAAAAACTCTTGTGCTTCGAAAGACACTATTAAGCAAGATGGGAGAAAATATCTGCAAATCATGTATCTGGTAAGGTATTATCCAGAATATATAAAGAATGTTTATAGTTCAATAATAAAAAGGCAAAAACTTAATTACAAATTAGCAAAGGATTTGAACAGACATTGCCCCCAAGACAAATGCCTATAAGCATACACAGATGTTCAACATCACTCCTCATTACAGAAATGCACATCAAAGCCATCAGATACCACCTCACACCAACCAGGATGTCTGGACTGGAAAAGTCAGGTGACGAGCCATCATGAGGACAGGGAGCAATCACAGCCCTCGCATCGCTGGGGGGGCGTGAGGCGGTGCGGCCACACTGGAGAGCTAGGCAGATGCTCGAAGCCACCGTACAGCCCGGCGATTTCACACCTCGGTCGGTGTACACCTGAGTACGCTTAACACATGCTGACACAGAAACTTGTCCATGGAAGTTCCTAACAGTGTGCTTCGGGACGAGGACAAAGTGGGAAGAGCTCAAACCTTCATCAAGGGATCAAGGAAATGCGGCAGACCCACACAACTGACTGGCAATAAGAATGAAGTGTGGACTCCTGCCACAACAGAGGCACCTCAGAAACGTGCCAGGTGAACAAAGCCAGTCGAGCTCACACATTGTACAGCCCCGTTTGTATGAAATGTGCAGAATAAGCTACACACACATGGAGGGCTGGGGGGCTGAGGGGAGTGGGAAAGGACCGCTAGCAGTGTGTGCTTTCTTTCTGGGCTGATGAAAACGCTCCAGAATTAAGGGTGGTGACAACTGTACCACTTCGAGAATACACTAAGAAACACTTAAAATTTGTGTACTTTTGAAGGGTGACTTTTAACTCAGAAAAACAAAATTGGTTTTAAAAACTATGGATGAACCTTAAGAGGGGGAAGAGTGACGAGGTGTCTAATTTTTTGGTGTATGCTATTTTAAACAGGGCTGTCGAGAAAAAAAAAAAATTCAAGTACAAGAATGACCAGACAGTGAATTAAACTCCATCACCAAAAAGACTTGAAACATACTTTTCCAGAAATTTAGGGACTATAATCTAGACTAAATCCTGAAATTTGAAATGGCTGCTCATTTGAGACACTAACAAGCTTCTCAAAGGCTGTGCCTCAGGTGTCCGGTCTGCACGGTCGAGGCGGTGAAGTCCCTGCTGGGTTTAAGATGACACAACTGAACACAGTAATGAAGATGGAAGTCCATTTCAATGCTTTCTCTCTGGAAGAGAATATCCATCGCAGCTCTGCAGCCACTTCCGTTTCGGGTATCTCTCTTTAACCTGCAGGGTACTCTGCAAACACTTCTCCGAGTTCCTTCCTGAGGTGAAAATGCTATCATCCTCCTACAGCATAGGAGGCATGACACCAACTCACCACTTTCAAAGACAGGCAATAGGTGAAGGATGGAGAATAAAAACTACCAGACTCCTAAAACCATATACTTACTTTTTATTGACTTTGTTAATGTTACAGAGTTCTTGCACTGCCAAACCATGCCTGAGAATTCAAAGAAAGAAATGGTACAATGGACAGCCTACCCACCCATCATACAGTATATTAAAACTTGATTCATGTGCATTTTGATAATTTCACAATCTTTTAAAAAGTTATAACAAGAGTTGGTTTTAAATCTCCTGAAGGTCTTCAGATTTCTAGTACAGTATGCCATTAAATAAGTTCCACATTTCTCCATTTCAGTTCATTCTTCAATAACACAACCCTCAACAAAATTCTGCTGGAACAAATGCATATTTTCAGGGAAAGTATGTGGCTCAAGGTCCAAGAGATTTGTTAAGATATTTGGTTCCCAAACGAAGTTTTCAGTTTAACCAAGAATCCCGTTTGTCGCTTAACCATCCAACCTCTCCGTGGCTGGCTCGGCAGCTCACCAGACACATCGGGAGGCAGGCTTCCTGGTGCCACCTCAAGTAACACCGACATTATTGCCCAGAAACAGCTGGCAGCTCCTGTCAGGAGGTCCTGCAACCCCCAGGAGTCTGATTCCTACGCTGACACTTTTATCAAGACTAAGCTCCCACAGAAATCTGCTCCCGCATCGGGACAGTTTTACTCACCCGTTTGCTTCACTCTTGCCAGTAGCAAGTCTGCAACTCCCACCATTTGGCTAAGGGATTTATTATAGAGAAACCCAGACTCTGCGTCAGTGGTCACACACCACTTTCAAATATTTCTATTGAACAAAAGATACAAAACTAGGCAATTACCAAGCTATCTCATTAGATAGAAACTTTTCGGTAATCCTGGGTATCTTCCTGAAGTCCCTTTGAAGGACTAAAAATTTGCTGGATAGTTTAAGCTGTAATTATTCAAAATAGAAGTGCTACATCACCTGTCTTTTCGCCCTTTCCAAGTCAACAGCATAAAGACACACCAAAAGATTAAGAGTCACCCTGGAGCAATCACTGCATCTACAGAATGTCCAGTAACTTAAAGCATTTGGGCACGAGTACATCTGAAGTTGTCAAAGGTCATGCAACAGGTTGAGGTTCTGCTCCCATTACTTTGAATTTATAAAACAGGTCAGTGAATCCCTTGGCCTGAGCAGAAACCGCAGTTAACTTCACAATTTAGACCTGATTCGAGGAGGCTTTAGCAGCACCGGAAGTAGAGCCCCCTGCATCCATTGCCCTTTACATCAAAGGCTATTTGGTTCCACTCTAGGGATTGGCAATTTCATGAGACATCTCACAATTCTAATGCATATTCAGGGCACTTACTTAACCAAGCAATATGCTCTGTCAAAGAACTTCTTCCAAGCCAAAGCAAAAAAAGGCCTTAATGTGGAACGTAGATAAAGCACTATCCAAATAAAATTTTCTAAAAGAAACAAGATTATCCCCTCCCCATACCCCCATCCCACTCGGTGGACCCAAGTTTGGTTGAATTTGTGGTTACCTCAGAATACAACTCAAAGTTTAAATTATAAATCACAGCCCTACGCAGGTATCTGAACACATCAGTTCTTTTGAGAGCGGCATGTCCCAGGACGTCTAACACAGCCACAGCCCACTACAGAGAGCATTCCTTAAGGGTGGGGCACAGGACAGGTTAATTAAGGTCACTTAAATCTTCATCTTTTACAGCAGATCAGAACCCAGATGGCTGACTTTCTGCAGGATTTCTGATAGGAATCCAGTAGAGCTGGTTTCAAGTTTCACACCGACACTTAAGAGCTGTAACCTTCTTGTCCAGAAGTTGTGATCCACGTGAAGTCCACATGAGTGCAGCAAATCTGAGGTAGTCAACCTTACAAAGGCTCAGTATCTGAACATAAAAAGATTTTGAAATGACCACTGGCTGCAGTTTTTGTGGAGTTTTTTTTTTTTTTTTTGTATTTGCAGAGTAAGTATCATGAAAGGACACTGCTGGATCTAGTTCACACATTTATAACAGCGAGAATCCCCCTATATTCAATACACATAAAGAACAGTTGTGACACATGAAACTTCCATAGTGCAACGGGGCCGGTCCCTTACAGCGAGGGGTCTGCATCGGCTGCGGTAGATCCAGCAGAGGTGAGGTGATGAGTGGCTGCTCGTGGTGGTTAGCTGTGGTCTAGTTACCTTAGCAGGGTTAGCAAAGACCGTTCCTTAACTGTGTTGTGTGTGGCTGCTTTTCTGAGTTTCAAGCACAGCATACTGGTTGTCTAGCTGAAGTTTAAGGGCCTGGTTTTTTGCAACCTCATCCCTACCTCTAGTTTTGTGTCTTACTACTTCAAAGCTCTTCTCCATTTCTTTATCCCTAAGGGAAAATAAATGTAATCAGTAAATATTTCTTGAGGTTGTACTTAAAATATTCTTCCTTGAGTTAAAAAAACAACAACAACAAAACCACCCTTAGGGGAATACTGAGGGAGAGACAAGAGGACCACACTAGTATATAAAATCTTCATCAGACCATTTTTAAGGCTTCAACTGAGTAGAAAACAGAGCACACTGTAGCTGAAGCTCCATGGTTCCATGTTCCGTAGCAGCAAAACCTACTGTAGGACTCACCAGTATCTGCGAACCTATTCTGGGACCAACCTGAAGACGGGTGGAAAGTAAGTCTACTCAGCATTCAATGACTTCCCCTCACTTCTACTCCCCGGGGTGGGTCAGGTAAAGGAGGAGTGTGGTGGGTCGCTAACCCCTATTTTGTAGGACAGGGCAGAGGAGCAAGTCCAAGTGAAGGTTTAAATTCAAGCCAGCTGTGGTCTCAGAGAGGCAGAAAGGCTGGGATTTACTTTAAAAGTCACCCCCCCTCAAAAAAAACCCCTCAATTATTTCCATCTATCATTTACAATTCTTCCCATTTTATTTTAAGAATTCATGGCCCTAAGCAAGATGTAGATGTGCCATATGTGGTCATTTAACTCCAGGTAGCATTCATTTTAAGTACCTGCTGAAATAAGATTTTAATATTAGATTTATAAATGCCAATGTCGTACACCTATTCACATTTACTAGGAATACAACGAAACATTGCTTTCATTTCTAGTTTCCGTATCATAAGGGCTGTAAACCAGGAATAATGCAGGAATAACTCAAAAAGTTCCAGCTCCGGAGAACGGCATGGCAGCGTTGTCACAGCTACGGAACAACACGAACCAGGGATAAGGGAAGCTTCTGCAGACAGGGTTTGTCCTCGGCACCCTTTCCCCTCTGCCCCTCCAGGGCACCTAAGCAAGTCCCACCCTAATTCTCAGCTGCCCGTCAGGTGCAGCCGAGAGTATACCAGTCAACAGCACCCCTCACCCCCCGTGGGTTCTGTATCTCCCACCTCCCACTCCCCAAGGGACAGGGTTCCAAAACCCAGCCTGCTAAGCAGAGCACTTACTTCCGGCTTTCGACATGCTTGGCGGTGGACTGCAGGGACGGGAACTGTGTATCACTGTATATTTCTGGTGGTCCTTGGGGTGCTTTCCTCGTTGTGGTTAGCCTGGCTCCGGGAGGCCGATACACACCACTAGTCATGGCCGGTTCTGGGGTTTCTGTAACTAACATTGCATCGCAGTTTAGGGAAAATATTCAGATGCTCGGCACATTAATGAACTAGTCTTGTAATCCCAATCACTTGACAATTCCAGAAAGGAAGCCGATACCTGGACAACAGAAGTAACATCTGGGAGTGTTTGAAGGTGAAAACATTCTACCTTCCCAGGGCAGTCCTCTGACCTCTTCCATGTACAACTCGATCGTCTAAATCAATGAGTCTGCAAGTCAGCATCCTGGACGTGGGAAGGACTCTGCTGCACCTCAGGGACAGGCCTCATCAAGGACTGTCTTTCGGAGCACGGCCACTTTCGTGCTCATCGTACATGCCAGGAAGTGTGGATGGACAGTCACTTATTTGCCTGGGTAGTGCATTACATAAGATGCCATGTATTTAAAAAGAAAAGCTTATTTAATAAAATGCCGGTGCTGTTTATTTTTAATTCTAAAGATGACTAATAAGCCCCAAATGGTGCAACTCAATGGCCTAAGCACTGGCCTGTGAACCGAAAGGTCACTAGTTTGATGGACCCAGTCAGGGCACGGGCCTGGGTTGCGAGCCAGGTCCCGGGTTGGGGGTTGCATGGGAGGCAGCTGATCGATGTTTCACTGCACAGTGGTATTCCAACACCACAAAGTACTGTTGGACAGTGCTACTCAAGACGCAGCAAACAGAATGTGTAAAAAGACAGGTGCCATCCAAGAAGTAAAGTAGAGACGGGTTCGTAAAGAAGGCACACACCGAGCAGGGCGGCGCTGGAAGGAGCTGTGGTGTTAAATGGGTGGTCCTGAAGGGTTGCCAGCGACAAGGTGAAAATGGAGCAAAGGACTGAAAGGAGGCGGCAAGCACACCTAGAGCTGGCAGACCAGCCACAGCTGGCCCCACACCTGATTTTGTATGTAATGTTACACTGGGACACAACTACACTCACTGAGTCTACCGCACTGGTGCTAAATGGCAACGCTGAGTACTGAAGCGGAAGCTTTAGAGCCCTCAAAGCCTAAATTATTTACTGTCTGGCCCTTTATGGAAAAAGTTTACCAATTCCCAATATAAAGAAAAGAAAATTCCAGGCTAAAAATACCAGTACAAAGAGCTTATACAGCAAAGTGGGCAAGTTCAGATTAAGAGAAAGACAAAGTTGGAAAAAAGGAGGATTGCAGGCCAGGTGTCTAAGGCCTTGCAAGTCCCCGACAACGTTAGTTTCTGCCCAGACTGGAGAGGCTGGCGGCTCACACACAGCACGGGACACACTCCGCTGTATCCGGAAAGACCACTCTCGCTGCCAGCTGCACTGGGAAAAGTGTCTGTGGAGGGGCAGACAGCCTGGCAAGAAACAATCTCGGTAATCAGTGTGACAAGATGACAGTTCAAAACCGGGGGGTGGCCGCAGAACTGCTGAGAACTAGTCATAAAATCTCAATTTATTTTGTAAGTAAGCCAACGAGAATTTACAGACAGATTAAAATTATGTTTGGAGCAAGGGAAAGGCTCAAAAATGGCCCCCAAGTGGGAGGCCGAGGGACCGAAAGAACGGCACCGACATGAGAGAGGCCGGCGGGCGCAGCAGACACACGCGCCCAGTTCCAGAAAGGCTGAGGTGGAATAAACACGCAGGCGTTAGGAGAGCTGAGCTGGTGACGCAAGTGTACAGGTGGCTGGCACATAGAGACGGCCGAGGGAGACCAAGAACCGCCCAACGCAGTGGCAGGAGAACTCAGTGCCCTGGAACCCGACAGAAGGGCCCGCTTCGACAGGGCGACACTACGGCAGACACAGCTGAGGGGGCCAATCAGAGCGGACTGAGCCTTGGCCGATGGACTCAGCAGTGCGGAGTGCACAGCGGCCACTGACAGACCCAGTTAAAAAGAGTTACATGGAAAACACATACGCAGCAAAAGGCCAGAAAGGATGCAGAAGTATTGACGTGGTAGTTATTTGTAATCTCTGGACAGTAAGATTTGGGGTAGTCTGTTTTTCTTTGTGTTACTTGGGATAAAATAACAGATATACACTGCAGTAGCAATATCTAACCAGTGTGCTGCAAGGGGCACTGGCCTCTTTTCCCTCAGGCTGTCCAATAAAAAAAATGACAAGAGCCAACACAATAGCCACCCAGCATGAAAGAATCAAAATCACACCTATTTTTCTGCCACATCAGCAAAAAAATACTTTTTGGTGTGCCACAGAATTAATTTTGTGTGCCATGACATGAAAAAGGTTGAAAACCGCTGTATTAAAGCAACGTTTTTCAACTTCTTCCCCATCACTGCCTCCAAGGGGCCCTTTTAAACACCTCCCCCCCACCCCCCGCCCCCTGGCTAACACCACAGATATGCACAGAACCACGGTAAGACCTCGGAATTCCTCACCGCCCAGAACCACTTTTTATCCCCTCAGGAATGATGGCACCCACCCACCCTCCAGGGAATTCAGGCTTCAATGGAGTAAAATGGGGAATGAGGGTGGGGCGGGGCGGAGGGTGAAAGGACAAACTGGTGAAACAAGCAGCCACTATACCTTAGTTGACTGTCCAAAACTGGAACAAATGCTTACACACTCAAATGTGGCAACTCAGTTTACATGTAAATTTAACCAACCTACAGAAAAGTAAGTATCTCACACATTGCTTTGGGTGGGAAAGTCTTTAAACACGTGTACACAAATCTCCCTGCCGGGGACGGAAGACAGCCCTGTTCACCCACCACACCCACGTATTTAGTTGAAAGCTGACTGCATAGATAAAATTACACATAAGGAGACACCTTCTTGAAAACGAAATATTAAAATTACCAGTTACTGGAGCGGGAGCTGCTTGTACCGGAGCTGTTTTATTCCAGGGGCCTGAAGACTTTTCTACACCGCCACCGCCACCGCCACCTTCTTCCCAGTTATCACCTGGGTCTTCTCTTTTTTCACTGTCATCTTCTTCCTTTTCACTATTGGAAAAGCAAGCAAGTGACTTCAATTACAGGACCACCAGAGAAACTGTCAGCACAAAACTTCAGTGCTAGCGATGCCTGTTTTGTGTGACCCTGAAGAAGTCACTTAAGCTCTACAAAGCCCCAGGGCTCACTTGTTTAAAAGAGAGACAGAGAATTTCAGGGGAAAAGGGGGAAGGTTTACAGGAACAAGTATAAAGGACACATGGACAAAAACTTGGGGTGGGTGGAAATGGGAGGGAGGTGAGGAGGGCTGGGTGGGTGGGCTGGGAGTAAAAGATAAAAAATTGTACTTGAACAACAATTAAAATAAAATTAAAAAAAGAGAGAGAGAGACAGAGAAACTGGGGATTTTATCTACACCAGTAGGACTTCTACTTGACCTCACGTGAAAAAAGGATTTCACTGCTGAAAAAAGGCTTAGGAAACCACTTGGCCTGATGACAGTCCGCTCTACCCTTCTGCAACCTCACGTTCGCAAGACCATCTAGAAATATTTAACATACTGACATGCTAGGCTAGGACAACCTGCAAGGTTGTGTACAGCAGCCCCAGGAAAGCACAGAATGCCAGCTATTGGCTCAGTAACTATGGGAGGAAGAACGACTGGTTCGTCTAACCTGATATGCACAGAAAAGGGCGACTTGAAGGATTCAAAGTATAATTACTAGATTTTTCTAGGACCAAACTATACAACCAGGCATTTATGGTAAGTATATTTTTAGTGATGGAATGAGTGGGTTTAAAAAATACATATACATTTTCATCCTCACTCAAGGATACACTCAGATTTTTGGAGGAGGGAAGGGGGAGGGGAGGGGAGAGATGTGGGGAGAGGAGGGGAGAGGAGGGGAGAGATGGGGAGAGGACCATCCACGAGAGAGACAAACACGGATCTGCTGTCTCCTGAAACCTGCTGGTGCACCTGCTGGTGCACCGGCACAACGCTCCAATCAGCTGGGCCACCTGGCCAGGGCGGAATGAATGGTTTTTGAAAGCTGTATAATTTCATTTGCTAATCTGTTAGTATGTTACAAAATAAGATCAAAATTAGAATTCACATTCCAACAGAGGAAAACAAGTCAGTGCTCAGTGCTTGTACATCAGTGCTACAGACTTAACGAGAGCCAGTCTCTACTGTCTGACAGAGATGCACAGAACGGGCTGCTAACATCAGATACATGTCACTGATTTAAAAAAGGAAGAGAATATAAGAACTCAGTCTTTGGCTTACTTAGTGACTGTAACTGCAAAAGCTGTCCTCAGTGGTACACAGCATCCTGAGACTGCTTACAGTGTTTATTTTAATGCCATTTAAAAATTTCTTTATTCGTGAATTGGCTTGAGTCAGAAACCTGTATTTCTCCAAGGTTCCTTTGATTATTTTTCCTTCTGCTAGATTACTTATTATGACTTTATGTAAACCTGAATATTCTAAATTATCGAGAGCATATCTGGTCTCTCTACACTGCTGGCTCCACAGCAGGGAGGTAACTGCCAGATCAAACTGCCCTTTCCCAACTCCTGGCCCTTGCTGACACTGCCCCCGCAGGCATGGACTGCAAATCCGTTCTCTGAACTATTTCCCACGCCGTCTGGGTTCCCCCTAGGTCTTCAGTGTATTCAGCCTCCACTATTCTGACCACCCTTTTCCCTGTTAAAAAATAAAATGAAACATGGCTGTTCTCTAAAGCTCTGACCTTTGGCCTTCCATTCTTTTAGACACTTTCCCCTTTTGCTATCTTACCCACTATCACTGCCGGCCCTCGCAGGGCTCAGATGACCCCGCCCAGACTACAGGCCCTTCGAACACCAAGGCCTCTCCTGACCGCTGCAGAAGGACACCTGAGGGTGCTTTCCTTCCATCTCTTTTCAAATAGGACAAGTCCTGGCTATATAACAAATTCCTGAGACAGCTAACAGTCTCCTTTAAAGACATTTATAAAAAAATTTCCATGATAATGGTGGCATCATGTAAACTGTCCACAAACCAGAATGACTCCAGAATTTAGAGGCTTAGGGTGGCAATAAGGAAGGTGAGAAGGGAAGGGAAACACCCTCTCTCTAGTCTGCATTTTTATAGTACGATTTTGCTTAAGATTATCATCTGGGTGGAAGAAAGGATATAGAATATGGCCAAGTCACCCTCCAGTTTTCCTTTTTGTTAACAGAAAGTCCTGTGCAGCCACTTAAATAAAATGTTAGGCCTGTTATAGAAACCAACAACTCATTAAAACAAACTTTCTACACCTGAAATAGGAAGACATCTAGAAGGACTTTTAAGATGTTAAGAGTAAGTAGCTGGGCCCTGGCCTGTATGTAGCTCAGTTGGCTGGAGCACCATCCTGCTTGGGGTGCACGTGAGAAGGCACCCGACTGATGTGTGTTGTGCCTGCCTCCCTCCCTCCCTCCTTCCCTCCCTCCCTCCCTGTAAAAGCAATGAAACAATGTCCTTGGCTAAGGACAAAATAATAATAATAATAATAATAGTAATAATAATAATAATAATAATAGTAGTAGCTGGGTGCTAGAATGCATGACTTTCTCCTCCTCATGCAAGAGGCAGTTATGAGCAGATTTTAAAGCCAGACTGCCTGGTTCAAATCATGCTGGTGCTGCCACTTATTGGCCAGGAAACCCTGAGTGTGACTACGCCTCTGTCCTCCTGAGTGTGCTCACGTGTAAGATAGGGCCACGGCCCCACTGTGAAGGTGGAGTGAGCTAACAGACGTGAGGCACTGAGAACAGTGCCTGGCACAGACTACGTGTTCACTACTATGTGATTTGAAACATTCACTTGAATTCTCACACAAGCAGCACATATACTACCTCCATGATGGGAAAAAGAATAGTTCTCATTTGGGAAAAACAAACAGGAAAACATGTTCTTTTAAAAAAGACACCAAACAGTATGCCTTGTTTTCCAAAGCTTATTTGAGTGGAATGAATGACGAGGTAGGGATATGAAGGTCATAATTTATGCAGCAATGTAGCAGTGGTATCCAAACATATCAGAACTATCACCAAAAAAAAAACAACCCTGTTTTTGAGACATAACCCACTTCTGAAGCTATGCCAATGTAATTACACCATAATGTAATTTGCTTGGTTCATGAGTAAAAACCATAGGTGTTATTCACCTAGCTGCAATGAACTAATCAGCAATGTCC
The DNA here is from genome assembly GCA_004024845.1 of Tonatia bakeri. Lineage (NCBI taxonomy): Eukaryota > Metazoa > Chordata > Mammalia > Chiroptera > Phyllostomidae > Tonatia > Tonatia bakeri. The sequence continues at coordinate 98,698 of PVIA01004695.1, forward strand.
CAGCAAACCCCGCACAGGCCAGGCAGGGAGGTAAAGACCCCCACAAAGACTCAAGTGCCTTCTCAGCCCTTTCATACTCTCACGCGCCCCAGCTGTGACAGCTTTCAGTAGGGTATTTGCATTCTGAAACAGCATGTACTGAATCACAGTTGCTCAAATACATGTATGTTAGACTCTAAAATAGCTTTTCCTCTAATTAATACTAGGTGATTAACATCTGAACTCTAGAATGATTAGTTTGTAAGAAACAACTGAAAACCAAAAAAATTGAACACTAACTGTCCCTAAGCAGAATGAGTTATGGATAATTCTTATACATGTGTTGTTATTCTTTTCAAATGTTTTCTTTTAAAAAAGCATGTTGCTTTTCTAATTCACAAAACAATTTTTTAAAAAAGATTTCATTTATTTTTAGAGAGGGAAACATCGACTGGTTGCCTCTGGCATGCTCCCAACCAGGGACCCAGCCGGCCACCCAGGCATGTGCCCTAACCAGGAATTGAACCTGCGACCTTTCAGTTAGCAGGCAAGTAAGTACCCAATCCACTGAGCCACGCCAGTCAGGGCTAATTCACAAAAATTTTTAAAGAAAAACTCTAGTTCGGTCTGACAGACCATTTAGAGTCCCAAGTTAAAAGATTCTTTTACATCTAGTATTTATCACCTCTTTACCCTCAGAGACAAGTGAAAGAACAAGTAATCACAATCTAAAATTACTTCTAATGATAAAAAAAAGAAGTGATCTGTTAATTAGATGCGCTGCATATCTATAATCGGCACAAAAAGTCAACTTAGTATTTAGCCTTCTTAAGATTCTGAAATCCTAGCTAAATGAAACACTGAAAATTGTCTAGTCAAGACCCTGCATCCCACAGAGGGAACTAAGGCCCAGAGGTGCCAAGAACCTTGCCAGAATGCCACGGCACTGATGGCAGGACAGAAATGATTTAAATATCCCATTACTTCTTCATATTTGCACACTCCAGCAAACGTCAAACTTCCAAATACCAAAGCCAGAACAAGAACCACGCTGCAAGCACACTTAGACTAAACTTCTGTGTCTGACCCACATGGAATATATAGCTTCTCATCAGCTGAATTTGGCAATTTTAAACACTATGATGCTATGGTAAATTCAGTAGCACAATTCACAGTACACTGTCTTAAATATGCATGTCTGTAAGACACTACTGGTGGGGTAGGGGAATGACGGTGCTGGAAAAGGAATGTCTACTATGCCAGCAGCGTTCCAATTTTACAAAGTTAAACTCTGAAACAACACTAAGGCAGGGAGAAAACCCATTGTACATACAACAACACTGATACTCAGACACCTAAATACTTTTCCAGGGCTACAAAGTAGCAGAGTCAAGTAGCTTACCGCACAGCCCAATTCTTTCAGGTTGTCTCATTTCACTTCATCTTCTGTACAGCTCTAAGATATGACACAGACATTCTCTCTATTTTGAGATTTGAGGAATTCACTTTCTTTAATAAGGCTGTTCAGGATTACACATCCTACAGCAGTATATTTATAAAGAACAGAACATTCTTACCGCCTTATCTCAAAGGACATTACATGAGAATTTATGTATCCTAAAGGGGAAGCAGCTAAGACAAAATCGGCCTGGGCTGTGTTTCTGCTGGAATGCTGGGCATCTCCACTGGTTTGACACTATTACCCAGCAACTGTTATGACAGTAAAACGGAAAGACAGAAACGGCCCAATGAACTATGCCTGGCGGCTTAAATGTCACTGTACCTCATCCAAGGACTCTTTCTCTACCCCTTCCTGGTAGACTGTGTCTCTCTCCTGTGCCCCATAACACCCTGCACATTGCTGGAACAATCTGCTGGTGTGTAAGTACAGCAGGAGTCATTTTTACAACACCAAGACCCAGCACAATGTGTAGCAGTCACACAAATATTTGCCACGCTAGATTCGGTTTGGATGCAGAAGTAATCTCAATGGCTTCCCTCTCAAGAATTTATTGGTAAGTAATGACACGACCTTGAATGAAATCTATTAAACTAGACACAAATTTGACACATGCCCTTATAATAATACTCTTGGTACTTAAAATCCTGGACTAGTTGGTAAATGTGAGATGGGTTGTTAATATAGTAATGTTTGCTCCTACTGAAATTTTCCCCTTCAAATGAACACTTATCTTCAATAAAGATCCAGCTTGTCAACCTACTATATAAAGACTACTGTCAAGAACTTCAAGAGTGTATCAATATCTGAAGCAACCTAAAGGTAAAGCAAATGTAGCAAAAATGACTGGTAGATGTAAGTAAGCAAAGAGTATACGGGTACTTACTTTACTTCCTTGCAACTTCTCTGAGGTTTATAATTTTCCAGAGCAAAAAGTTGGAAGAAAAAAGTAAGACTATAGGCTGGGAATTTCAAGATATTTTAAGCCAAATTCCAAAGTTTCATTTTCCTTGTCCCATACTGCAGGAGCAAGGCTGCCTCTCTCGTGGATAGAAAAGAGACTGAAGGAATAAAGGAACCCCACCTCCCAATCCCAGAGAAAAGAAAAAAATCCGATTTCTCTTCCCTTTTAAGGGCTTCTACCCAAAGGTAAGACCAAGCTACAGCAGACAAACGCTCTTCTCTGGCAACACTGAACACTCAGAGGAACTTGCGTTTGTAGGTTACACTCACGCTGGCCCGTGCCTGCCATTTTCTCCTTTTATGTCCCAGTGAACTGACTCACCAGAGTCTGATATGAGTCACGATAACCTCTGGGACGTCACTGCTCCTTCTCCTCAAATCTTAGTATTGTAAGTCAAGTGCCTCGTGGTTAAATAGCAGAGAAATTCCCAAGAGTAACACATTCTAATTTACCCACTTATCTAGATTAATATTAATCAAGTGGGTATTTTACAAACACCCTATTCAAAATCCTCACAACACTTAAGTAGTCGTCCCAATTTTGCAGATAAGAACCAACATTCAAAAGTAAAGTGACTTGCCCAAGGTCACACACAAGCAGCAGGGCTAAAACACAAACTCAGATTTATCTTTCTCCTAAAGTCCATCACTTTGCCACATTAAGAACTCCGTCCCATTTCTGTGACTAACCACTCTTAGAAAGATGTCTTTTCTCCCCAACCCCGGCATCGAGTTGCACTGTCAAGAACTTTTAATAGTTTATAAGGATATTGAGTATATTAAGTGAAAATTTCAGTCCTGTTATAAGACCTCGGATGGCTTCTCAGTCTCAAGCCTTTCCTGGAAGCTGTTAGTCTCCCCTTGATTGAATGATTTATAAAGGCAATGGAAATACAGACCCCAGACTCCACAGTGACTGAGGATCCACAAAAGCAGCTTCCTGAAGAAGGTGTTTTTCAATGTTAGTAGGTTAGAGGAAGACCTCTGGACCAACACTTAGGGGCAGTGTCTAGATGCTAAGAATAATAGAAAAACCCACAATATAAAAGCCGGTCTACCTCAGGTCAAGCAGAACTTAAACACTCATCCTAGCCGAGATTTACTTATGCCCCTGGCAAAGGTGAAGGATGTAAGCAATGTAAGGAATGTTTCGCCGTCTGAGGAATAGCCAGAAACAAAGACTAAAATAGCCTTGAATATATATATTCAAGGCCAGAAAAACAGGTGCAGTTTAAAATCACCCATAATACAACAAAATCAATTTCTAACATTAAGTGAACTTGAAACATTTTCCCCTCAGAAAGTGCTACTCGTGCTAAGTAAGTTCAACCCGACCAAACACTATCCTTCCTGTCATTAAGTCTTCAAGACTCCGCAGTCTGGGGTCTGCAGTTGGGGAAGGAGGCCCAGGAGCCTTACTCCACAAGATGAGGCCCCACAGGCAGTTCCATAAACCCAAATGGTGAAGAACTGAAACTCCAGTCTAATCACTTCTATTTAACACTACTTACTACTGAGGAATCTCAAGAGTGAAGAAGCCGCATTCCATCAAAGCTTCCCATTATCAATCAGGTTTCGCCTTGGTTAAGTTCATGAAATGACGTGAAAGAGGCTAGGACATTAATCCCTAGCTGTGGTAGATATTCAACAGATGTCAAAATTAGCCCTGGCTTGTGAATGAATAAAGACCATAAATATTACTATCTAGGGAGGCCAAAAGACAGTGTTTCGTTAAGAATCCCCTGTGCCATGTGGTCACTGGCATATACAAACTGAAATTACAAGGTTTTAAATCTTAAACCAATAGAACCATATATCCACTTGTTTTTTCCTACTTTATCAGCCCCTCAAAATATGGTATTTATTTACATGAATCTAAAATTGACCACCATAAATTGGACCTGATAAAATATGTTCTTAATTTCAAATTCTCTAAAAACCAACCAATCCAATTTTTAAAAACTGTTCTCTTGAACTTTAAAAAAAACCTAGCCAGGACTGGAAGTAGGCAAGCTCTCCTAGGATTTTTGGAGCTCAAAGCTAATTTGATCAGCATATAGAATGACTGCTATCATGGAGAGCAGGATCAGACACTGTTAGAGCCCTAATAAGCATATGTAAAGTGCAAGGCTACTATGGTGCTGTTTTGGGGCCAAAGAAAAACCAGACATACAACACCTATCCTTAGGGCTATCTAAACATTTTTGTAACCAGATCATACCTTATTTGCATCGCCTGAACTCTGAGGCCGCTGTAATCAACCTCTTTTTGCTCAAATTCTTTCCACTCATCTTCATCCTGTAAAACACATACCATCTGATTAAAGATATTCGTAAAAATACCACTAAGACAGATAATCAGACTATGCAAAGTGGATCAAGTGCCTGCAACCTAAAGTATGGACTCATTTTCTGGCCACAGCCCTTGCTTGATCCCGAGGTCGACTAGGCTGGAGGACAACGTGCCCTTTCAACAGTTACTTCCACCTGGTTCCTTCACAAGAGCTGTTAATTTAAAATCAAACAGGAAGAGTCAAATGAAAAAGTCAACAGTAAGCCCACAACTAAACGTCCACCTTAATGTTGCCATGTGACTTTTTTTTCCTACCGTCTTAGAAGCTAAGTCATGCCAATTAGAGTGGCCACAAATGCAATTGTTAAAAAATTCAGCTCCGACTCCTAGGCTTAAGTCAGAACACTAAATTAACTGACAGTAAACGTCACCCGATAAGTGCTGCTCTGTGCTGAGGGCACTTCGGACCCAGATCAACTGCCCCCTGAGCGTCTGCTGCTTCGGTCTTGGCTCAAGCCGAGCGACGCGGGGTGCAACTGGGGGGGCCGGGAGCGGGGTGGAAGGGGTCGCGCGGGGAGGCTAGCGGGCCAGACCTGAGAAGCCCACGTCACGTGGCCGGCTTCCGCGCCCGTCCGCCCTCTGGCCGGCCCCCGGACGCTCCACCAGACAGGCGGAGGCAGGCACATGGGCGCAAGCGCGCGGCTCCGGCCCCGAATCCCGGCCCCTCACCTTCGTCACGGCCTTGGTGGCGGTACCAAAGCCCGCGGCTCCCGCGGTCCCGCCGTCTGCTGGCCGGGCTCCCGCGCCTGCCCCACTGCCCGCCGCGCCCGCGGCTGTGCTGCTCCCGCCGGCGGCACCCGCAGCGCCTGCGGCGCTCGCTGCCCGGTTGCTTCGCTCCTTCTTCTTCTTCTTGTCCCTCTTGGCGAAGAAGTTGTCCAGGCTCCGCTCCTCAGTCTCGGCCATGGCCTTGGCCTCCTCGACCCGGATGGGTGGGGCCGGCGGCGGGCGCGGCCCGCGGGGCTCCGACCTCTGGGTGGACGCCGGCTCTGCGCTCAGGCTCCGGGGCGCGGCGACGCCTCAGCCCCGCCGGGTTGCCGAGACGTGTGCTGCCGGGCGGGCGGCTCCCCCCGCGTGCTGTCGGGCGGTGGTATGATCCGCCTGATGGATCGCGCGCCGCTGCAGGCGCCTGAGCCCGCCGAGGATGCCTCTTTTCCCGCGACCACGGTGCAGGATCCCGCCCGCTCCGCAGCCGGAGGGGAAAAGGAACGCGCGGGTCAGAAGCTCCGGCGTGAGTGCTGGACTAGCGGCGGCGCGTGCAGGAGGAAGACGCGCGCGCGCAGGCCCGGAGAGGAGGGGGAAAAGGGGTGGGAAGGGGAGGAGGGAGGGCGGGCCACCAGAATAGAGAGGCAGCGTCTGCGCCTGCGTACTAAGATCCGCCCGCCGCTGTGGGAGAGCGGCGGGGCGGGCGGTGGGAGGAGACGGAGGCGGGGCTGGAAAAGAAGCCAATCAAGTTCCAAGACGAAGCGCTTAGGCGACAATCCCTGTCACAAACGGGGCGGGGCCGGGGAGTAGGGGTGGGAAGAGAATGTATGCTAATTAAGTGACGAATATGACGATTTCGCCAATCGTGAGACCGGGTTTAGCCTTGAGGGTGGGCATTTAGAGGATAGTCTGGTGACTGGGTAGGAGAGGTCCGGTAGAAGGGGCGGGTGGATCGGGTCTGAGCGCATGCGTAGGATACACGTGTTCCTGCTCGCCTAGAGTGAACTGTGGCCTTGCCGTTTGAACTTTATCGGAACGGAAAGGCACTGTGTTCAACTATCTCTGTCAAAAATGATACCGCTCCCCTGCTTTCTGCTGTACGTCCACCCTCTCTGATCTGGCAATTATTTTCATTTTACGGGATTATTATGAAAGCAGGTTTGAAGTTCACGTCTAGTTTAAATATCTTTAATAAACCAATGGGTAGATAGAAGGGGATTGGCTTCCGCCTGAACTTCACCCTCTACGAGATATGTCTATTAAGTTCAAGCTAAATAAATCTGAACCTCAAGCTCCTTATCTGGGACTCGTTAGCTTTCCTATGTGGGGAAAGTATACCTGTTAGCTACTTAGTACAGTGCTTAATTAGATAAATGATTTTTTAATACATTTTAAACAATGCCCCCTGCCCTGCCCTGCCTGGAGTCTGGATGATGACTGCAATTTATCCTTAGCTTTTATCCCTGTTAAAAGGAGGGGAATGGCGAACCATAGGAATAGTGACAGAAATACCTATGCAAATCTGGCATTACCATTCAAGTACCTCTGAGCCTTGAGAATGAAATGAATCCTTGTATATGTAAAAGGTGGTCTACTGTTATATATTAAACTTTCCACTTCCTCCTAAGGACAGAGGAGAGAGCTGTCACAACCACTGAGGAAATGACTCAGACGCGTATGTTAGTAGCCTCATGGGATAGATAGATAGAGCACAGACAGCCAATGGAGCTGTTTCTTTGCCTTTTCCTTTACAGGTTCTCCATTGAAGGTTGTCGCCGCCCCCTCCACTGCATTCAGAATTAAATCCAGAATATGTTAAGTAAACCAAGGACCTAGCCTTGGCGGACAACAAGTTTACATATTATTCCCCAAAAATAAACTGCCCCTAACTACAACTACCCAGGATGGGCCCCTGGGTGACTTCCTTCTGTGACACCATTAATCTTCTGTGATGGAGGCCAAGTTCAGTACTGCCCCACACCTCCACCTCCCTTAACACCTGTAACCAAATTTCTTTTTATTTTTGTCTCCCTCACCCTCCCTCCCTCCCTCTCTCCCTTTCTCTCCTTTTTTCTTTCTTTCCACCTCCCTCCCTCCCCTCCTTCTGTCTGTTCTTTATCTACAAAGAGCACCTATTTAGCTATAGTTAGGGCAGCATACCTTGTTCTAGGTTGAGTAATTTGTCATTCCTGCCTTCAACTTCCTCTTAATTTTAAAAGAGAAGATCTAAATATGAATAACTAAAATTCAGCCCTCCCTTTCTTAGGTCCCTATCAATATATCAGTGTCTTGAAGGAATTATTGACTTGGGAAAATGCAGAGAAGGAACAGTAGTTGAGGGTAGATACAGCAGAATTCCCCATTACATTTTTCAGGGGGATTGATGGCACTATCCCAGAACTTGATCAGGTGTAAGAAATTCAGGTCAGTCCAGTAAAGAGACCAGTGTCTTTCTGGTGGTTGTGATTGTCTGTAGTTAAGTCTTTCCTCCATGAAACTGAGTCCTTCCTTTTTGAATCCCTTGCCCTGAAACTGACAGCATCTATTCTCACCAGTTGTTCTTAAATCTCCCCAGCTACGCTCTTCCAGAACAGGTATAGAGCCCCCAGTCTTACTATCACCATCCCCTTCTCATCATTCTGCCACTGAAGTATCCTCCAGCTCTCTTTTGATTAAAAGATATCTTCCCCTCTGCCTTCTAATGTTTGGAACTTCAGCACCTTTAAAGCAAAACTGACTTTTACTTGCTCTTGGTAGATGGAAAGTTGTGTAGTGGTGAGGACTCAGACCATTCCCAGGTATTTCAGCACGTCTTCTAAGGATTCTGGTGCTGTCTGAACATGGAAATTTCTCTCTGGGTCCTGTAGCTGGCAAAAGGCATCTAGAGGGCCCAGCCCCATTGTCCCTGGGTTCTGTTTTGCTGAGCTATGTGTTCCAAGTTCCATTCTGCTACCTAGGCTGGAAATTCCACACATGCTCAGCTCAAAGGAATGCGGCTCAGGCTGACCAAAGAGCTTGCCAGGAAATGAGGAGCAACTTTGCATTTGTGGCTTCTTTTCACTTGTGGCTTCCTCTCTCACAGCTGTAAGGCAGACTTTGCTATTGCCTGGGCTGTTCCGCCAACCTTTTCCAATTGGAGAGCAACTAGTTACAGGTCACCTCCTGGGGGGACTCTGCTGACTTCTACAAGCAGACTGGTTCCTGACCTTTGAAGGCCCAGAGACCTTTCATTTGACATCGTATTAATGCCTTCCTGATTTTTCCACGATGTGTTTAACCTTTTCATTCATTCATTCACTTATTCTTTAATATAAAACATTTATTTAATGAGCACCTGCCATATGCCAGGCCCTATGATAGGAGTTAAGAATTAGTAAATCGGACATAGGCCCTACCCTCACAGAATTTACTGTATGGTAAGGTGGTAGCTAGAAGCAGTCACACAGGCATACATACACTTGTAGCACATTGAAAACCCTTGCAGGTGGGGATGGTAGTGGGCATACAGACTACATCACACAGGTGTTTGAGTGATGTTTGTAAATGTGAAATGTCTCCATTGGTCCTTAATTTTCCACATTAACAGTAATGCACAAACAATGGACTATCTAAAAGTGTTCCTTAAAATTGTTCCTAGTTGGCTTCAGAACACATACTCTGTCATACATAACAAATAATTCAACCTTCTCCCTCAACCTCAAGTCCCTTCTTTGCCCACCCCTAACATTAGGCCCTTGTTGGAGAATGAATAGACAGCAACAAGAATAAGTCTACTCAGAAGGGCTCATTTCCAGAAAGAGGTAAAAAGGCTGCCATATATGATCCTTCCTCCCTGTACACACCTACCACCAAGGCTTGCAAAAGAGCACTGGGCTTATAAGCCCACCCTCCTAGTGGATCTGGTCTGCTGTTAGTTGAACCACATGAAGTTGCTGCTATTTGACTGCTTTTGGCCTCCCAAAATGGCAGTTTCATATGGTTTGACCTCATATATCTGAGAATAAACAAACAAAAAAATCCATAAATAAATAAAGAGCTTGGGAAAAACCAACCTACCCAAGGTGACTTCCTTGACTTCATGTCAGGGAGCCAGGGCAAAAATATGATGACAACAGAATGCTCAGCCTAATCAATTGTATGGTATGGAAAACACACGAAATGAGAATGAGGGATAAGGATGGAGACTAGAAAGAGGAAGGAGAAAAAAAGTTGGGCAAAGCCAAGAGGCCAGAAGTTGGCATTTATTACCCACCAGTGTCCAGGAGAGAGAAACATGAAATTGGAGCTCACACAGATGTGCCCTGCTATGAGGCAGAGATGACTCAGCAAGCCCCACCCTGCCTTGGGTGAAATCTGCCTCCCTGAACACATGGGAAACACTCACCCACCAGCCTACTGCTGACTCATTTGGCTGCCCGAGATTGCTGATATTTGGAAAAGGGGGGCCCCAGTTGACAGAGGAGCATTCCAGTTACTGAAGGACGAACCGTTGGGGTTCTGAATTAATGAATTAATGGGAATCTGGTTATATACTTCAGCCTCCTATGAGTTGGATTGCTGGGAGTCAGGCTTGTCCAGGCACATGAACCTCAGCATACTAATTTGGCTGTGAAACTGGTTCAGCTCTGTAGTAAATTTATTAATGTAACACTACCCCTAGTTGCCTCTTTGGGAATCAGTCAGATGACTCTTGCACAAAGCAAAACCTTCTGACTCGATCAAATTAGCACAGACTGCAGGGGGTTAATTAGGTTGGCAAGGCACGATGATCTTGTCCCTGACCCTCACTCCATTCCTAATCCTTCTTAATGACCCAACAGGTAGATGTGAAATTGTCTGGCATCTTCTGCTCTGACTCAGAGCCATCCCAGTCCTAGTTACCGGGTCAGTAGGTCAGTGGTATTGTCGTACTAATTGGGCTAAAAAAAAGCAGGGAAAGGGTCAGGGTGTAGGGAGCACAGAGAGATCTTCCCCATGCTGAAGGCAAGTCCTTATTTTCACCCTTCTCTTTCCTTCACTGTCAAGTGCATGCTTCTTGGAGCATGGACTTGGTTCAAAATCACAGCCTTTTCCTAGCAAGTCACTTAACTTCTTTGGACCTCAGATTTTTTCATCTGTAAAGTGGGGATGATAAACACATCTGTCCTGTGGAGCTGTAAGGACTAAATGAGGGGATGAACTGAAGGCTGTGCAGCTCAGCACTTGGCACAGTCGGCCAAGTTAATGTTAGGTATTATTGATAGTATTAATGTTAGTACTAAGAAATGTGCCATGAATTATAGTTATGTGGGGGTTTGGGTGACCACTCCTTTAATCTGTCCTGTCCTACTCTGCCCGTCATTCATTGCTGGGTCTTCAGTGCCTGCTGGCTGAGTGCCTGCCCCATGGTAGACAATCGCTAAATATTTATTGACCATTAAGAAAAAAAGCTTCATGCTTTGTATTAGCAATTACTAATTATGGAATCACTTGGTATTTTGATATTTTCTCTCCGATTTTTGGGTTATATAGTATTTTTTAAGACTTTAATTATTTGTTTTTAGAGAGAGGGGAGGGAGGGAGAAAGGGGGAAGAGAAACATCAATGTGTGGTTGCCTCTTGCGTGCCCCCCACTGGGGGACCTGGCCTGCAAACCAGGCATGTGCCCTGACTAAGAATCAAACCAGTGACCCTTTGGTTCACAAGCCAGCACTCAATCCAATGAGCCACTCCAGCCAGGGCTGGTTATATAGTTTTTATTCATGCTGAATTATCAGTGAGCTGCAAAGGGCTGGATCAAAAAAGCTACTACAAAGTAATCCATTTACCTGGTGACTCTGCAGCTCTTCCTGAGGAGCTCACTGCTAACTGCTATCCACTCAGTTTTTTGAGCTGGGGAGTCACTGGCCCCCTCAGCTCAAATAGGACTGGATTTACTGGATTACTAGGAAGTCTGGTGTTTGAAGGAGGGATCAGAAGTACCCTCAAATAACCATCGATTAGCCTCCAGCCAAATGATTACACAGAGGAAGAAAGCATTTTGATGACTCAGCCCAACCTCCTGCTTGGAATTAATCCTAGATGGTAATTCTGGGGTCTGCCCCACTCCCAACCCCTCCCTAGCTGGAGGCAGACCTCTCCCTGCAGAGGGAAGCCCAGCCTGAGGAATACCAAGAGGATAGAAACTTGGGAAAGTTTTGTGAGGCTGGCTGCCTGGGGCTTCCTTCCTTGTTGCTGGCAAATCTTTGGGGCCTCTGTGGGCCATAGAGAAACAAAAAGTATGTCATGTACTTGTAAACAACTGCAAATGTATGCAAATCAGTAAGGTACAATTATAAATTGTGCATTGAACCTGCTACTAATTGCAGCTCAATGCAGAATAACTCAACTTGTAAGTTCTCAGTAAAATGGCACAGTTGATTAAAGGTTCTTAGTGATGCTGTGCCTCTCCCTTCCCTGTACCCTCAAGTCCCTGGCAAAGAAACTCAGCTCCCAAACTACCCCTCCTCCACACCCACCCTTCCAAACTGCAGTAAATCCACAGTTGCTCTGAGACTTTTTATCACCATGCCCCAACCCAGTTTCCAAGTCCCTGAGCCCCTTACATTACCCAGGATGTCCGACACAAACAGGAACCTCATTTCTTCCTTGTGGAAAACATGAGGCCTGAAAAATCTCTCAACCCCTGAATATGACATTTGGATAAAAATGACCTGGTTGCCCTGGCTGGTGTGGCTCAGTGGATGGAGTGCTGGACTGTGAACAAAAGGGTCTCTGGTTTATTCCCAGTCAGGGCATGTGCCTGGGTTGTGGGCCTGGTCTCCTTCAGGGGTCATGCAAGAGGCAACCACACATTGATGTTTCTCTCCTTCTATTCCTCCCTCCCTTCCCCTCTCTCTAAAAATAAATAAAATCTTTTAAATAAATGACCTGGCATCTTGTCTTGCCTGACTAGCCTCTATGGAAGCCAACTCCATGTGTGCAGGTAGACTTTAATATCCTCATCATGAGGTGCTTTCAGTTCAGCTCACTCTAAACCCCGTCCTGGAGGACCCTGTCCGTTTAGGCTCTTTTCCCTGACCTGCCTACTTTGCCCCATCTGGCTCCACCCATGAGACTCGAGGCCCCTCTGAAGATTTGGTGGACACTGGATGTGTTTTGAAAGATAACATGAAGGCTTAGTGTTTTATACATTTATTTTTATGTACATCATCTCATCTAAAGGCTGATTTAGGAGGCAAAAGGAAAAATACAGGTAGGAAAGTAAGAGGCAAGGAAAGATAACAAAAGAACAAAAAAACGCACCCCCAACCCTGGTTGGTATGACTCAGTTGATTGGGTGTCATCCTGAAAACCAAAAGGTCACTGGTTCAGTTGCTGGTCAGGGCCCAATCCCTGGTCTGGGCATGTACAGGAGGCAGCCAATTGATGTTTCTCACATCAATGTTTCTCTCCCTCTCTTTCTCCCTTCCTTCCCCTCTCTCTAGAATCAATAAAAGGGAAAAAAAAATTTAAATGCACCTCCAGAGAGGCTCTGGAAAGTTACTTTTGGTGGCAGAGATAGGGCAAGTTAAGGACTAAGTTTTCTGGTATTGTTCCCAGATGATATCAGAGGAAATTTCTCTCTCGGCCACTGATAGGAAGATGTCTATTGGGCAAGGTTACTCTCATGGTCTTCCCCAGTGTCCCCAGTTCTCTTGCTGAGCCAGCTGTGGCTTTCTAGAACCCTCCACTCCAATTCCATTGCCTGGCCTGGCCTATGTGGCCCTTTCTCCCGGGCCTGAGTCCCTAGCGAGCCAGCAGGAATCCTGGGGAATGGCATCTGGAAGTCCACCCACCTCAGGCCCTGCCCTCAGACACCCCTGGCTCACCTGGTCCAAAAGGCAACTACTGCCTTGTCATTGCCTTGCCCTCTTGCTTTTATCCTACCCACCCAGATGTCCTGGGGGCAATCCTGGGGTCATGCTGGCGTCTTCCCTTTCCCCCACCCTCCATCGCATTAATCACTAAGCCCTCTGCCTCCCAAACCAGGGTGTTCTTTCTATGGGTAGATAAGAAAATCAGCTCAGGCCATCACTCCTCAATGGCCACCCATTGCTCTCAGCAAAAGGGTCAAATTCTTAACAGGATTTAAAAACCTGTTTCTTGGCCCTTTTCACATAAGAGGTTTTACAACTTTTCTAAACCAACAAGAGTCCAGATGTAATCTTAATCTTTCCAGCTGTCAAAGCTATTTAAGAGGAATGAGGTTTGCATCGAGTTGTTAAAAGGTGATGGACTCATCAGGCCTGAACAGGATGAGTTCAAAGGGAATTTTTGTCTCCCCACTTTTTGTTCCACCAGCTACCTGACCTTCTCCTCAGGTGACTGTGTAACCAGGTGCATTAAGACAGTCAGGGTGGAGAGGCCAGGTGTGTGCGCAGGGAGCTGAAAGAGGGGTGCTGTAGATGAGAGTGCTGGTAATGCCCAAGAAACCTAAAGAATGGCCCACCACTCCCTCATTTCTACTCTTACCAGCTTGATGCAGCTCTCCGAATTCCTCTCAATGACAAAAAGATTTGGAAGGAATGTAAATACGCAACAATAGGGGATGGTATATAAACTATAGTGGGGATAATATGGTGCCATTTAAAAGGAAGCTTTGAAGTCTTTGCGGCAACATGAAAAACCACATACGATGTCACATTACATGGAATGTAGACCACTGTCTGAGCCAAGAGAGGTGGTGTGAGGATGTGGGGTGGTGACAAAAATATGGGTTTTCTAGCTGGATAGGCCAGACCTGGCACTCGGTTGCCATTTCCCCCACTCGGGAGGTGTACAATCAACTGCAAGTTATTTAACTTCTCTGGGCTTTGAAAATGTAAATAATAACACAAACTGGATTGTCTTGAATATTAGATAAGATCATGGAGCCCTGGCTGGTGTAGCTCAGTGGACTGAGTGTGGGCCTGTGAACCAAAGGGCCACCAGTTGGATTCCCAGTCAGGGCACATGCCTAGGTTGCGGGCTGGGTCCCCAGTAGGGAGCGCCTGGGAGGCAACCACACAGTGATGTTTCCCTCCCTCTCTTTCCCCTTCCCTTCCCCTCTCTCTAAAAATAAATAAATAAAATCTTCAAAAAAACTATGCATGTGAAAGTACCAGACCGAAATTAGGACCTCAATAAACATTAGGTCACTTCTCTAAATTGTGTGTGCTTGTATAAGTATGTGTGTATATTTAATTGTATAAAAAAGACTTGAAGAAAATAATGAGATTAAACACTTTTTTACTTTCCTAACTGTTTCAGTTATCTATGGCTTTGTAACAAACTGTCCTCTAACTTACTGGCTTAAAACAACAACCCTTTTATTGTATCTCACAATTATCACAAAAGTCAGGAATTGGTACAAGTCTCAGCCAGGCAATTATTCTGCTCCACGTGGCATTAACTGAGGCTACTTGCTGGTATGGATCTCATGACTGGGCGGGTCTAGAGGGTCCAGAGGGTCTTCTCATTCGTGGGTTTAGGGCCTTGAGGAGACGACTGGCAGGCTGGGCTCATTTGGAACAATTGACTAGGAAGGAAGTGAGTTACAGGAAGAGAGATTATAGTATGCAAATGTGTGCAGTTGTGAAAGTCCAGAACGAGGAGCTCAAAATAACAAGGTGCTTTGGTCCGTCAAATGAAAAGAAGGTTCCGTCTGTTCGGGAGATTCTGAGAAGGCCTTCATCTGGACCTTAATGGGAGTGAAAGAGTTCCCAGGCCAAGTTGGCATGAAAGGCATCTCTGAGGAAATAAAAAATCACTAGCAAAGGCATGAGTGTGGGAAAAGAAGGGACCTGTTTGGGGATGAAGATGTAAATAAATTAGAAATGAAGTATCTTCATGGGTGGTAAGTCTGACGAGCCATACTGTGAGGATATTTGAATGCCAGAGCAAGGCTAGAGGTATTTGATTTGATAGGCAAAGGGGCAGTTTCAGCTGGCCTTCGTTAAAAGCTCAGATTCCTAATGGGCAGGGGAGATGAATGAATCATGTAGTCTAGGTATAAAAATAATCAACTTGGAGGCAGCTGCCACTCAACTTTGGCTGGCAGTTTCCACTCAGGGATCAGAGGCACTTGGCCAGAGCCTTTGGTTTTGCTAAAGAACGACAACAAAAAAATAATAATAATAAATTCTAGATGCTTATGCAAAGCTTCTTACTTTTAAAAATATGTTAACAACTACTTAAAAACCGTGTGCAGGTTAAACAAAACTCATCTATGGGGCAGATGAGGCATGTGGGTGGCCATTTTCCACTGTCCACTCTGCTTAGATATGTGTAGGGCTGAACGGTGAGTGGAAACACAGCTGTGGCGGAGAAGATGAGGGGAAGGTCCGGGAAAGGCCCACAGAGGATTTAGCTGCTTTGGCTCTTTTTCTTTTTTTAATCCTGCTATAGTCTCAGGGTGGCCATGGACTAAACTCATAACCCCAGCTGACTACTAGAGGTCATCAGCAAACTGTGGTAGAAGAAAATGTTGCACCGCATTCTGTCTATGCACTGGGATGGCAGGTGCCACGGTAGAAGAGTACCACATTCTGTCTATGCACTGGGATGGCAGGTGCCACAGTAGAAGAGTACCACATTCTGTCTATGCACTGGGATGGCAGGTACCATGGTAGAAGAGATGTTAGAACCAGCAGAGTAGATCAGAATGCTTATTTGCTGGGTGACCTTGGTCAAGTTGCTTTACCTCTCTGTGCCTTAGCTCTTTATCTATAAAATATAGCCAGAAATATTCCTCTCCCAGGGGTATTGTGAGGATTCAGTGAGATCACAGATGTAGGAATGGCTGACTACCTAGTTATGTCAGATTGGAGAGGAAAGGATGAAGGTATCAGAACTGAGGAGGTGTGGATTTAAATTTTGACTGCACTACTTATAACAATAGCTACCATGAGTTCAATAATTATTGGGTGCCAGCCTCCGTATATTATCTTTTTAAATTCTTGCAACGACTCAGCATGAATGGAGGTATTACTGTCCTCACTTTACAAATGAGGAGACAGAGAGATGAATTAACCTGCCCAAGGCCTCCCAGGTAAGCAGTGAAGCCAGGCTATTTGATTCCAGAGCCTATATTTTCTAGCTCTGTGAATAAGAATAAGACCTCTAATCTTTCTAATCCTCAGTTTCTACAGCTGTAATATTGTGAAATGGTGTGAGAATTAGAAAAACATATGTAAAAATGGCTATCATGGCAAATGTCTGGAGTTTCATGGCTGTTAACTGCTTTTACTAATGCAGTGTGTTATGGGTCGAATGGTGTTCTCCAAATACGTTGAAATCCTAACTCCTAGTGCCCGTGAATGTGACTTATTTGGCCATGGAGTCTTTGCAGATGATCAACTTAAGATGTGGTCATTAGCATGAAAAGTTTGAACTCAGACACATGCACCCAGAGAGAGTGCCATGTGAACATGAAGGCCAAGGTCAGGGAGATGCATCGACGAGCTGAGGAATGCCAAAGGTGGCCAGTGAACCACCAGAAGCCAGGAGAGAGCTTGGGACAGACTCCCTCACAGCCTCGAGCAGGAATCAACACTGTTGACACCTTAATTTTGGACTTCTAGTTTCCAGAACTATGAGAAAATACATTTCTGTCATTTTAAGCCACCCAGCTTGTGGCTTTATCCACTTTGCCACGGGTCTCCAGGTGCCTGGATGTACACCGCAGCCTGCCCTTGAGCTCGCTGGGTGCCCGCCCCCCCCCCCCCCCCATGTGCAGACTCACAGTCCTAACGGCAGACAGAATCAGTCTAACACAACATTAGGAGGTTAGCTGTGTGGGGTCCCTCCTGCCTTGTGCTTTCCTGGACTAGTTCCCACTGCTCTTATGCTACCCTGGGTAGGGAAGAATGTCTTCAGTAGACTCATTCAGAAGAAGGTGCCTGTGAATAAGTAAAATTTCCCTCAAAGTGAATTAGTCACACTTGGAAGGTGAAATCTCACACTCTCAGGTGCCTGGTTGGAAAAGACTTTAGGTCAAGACCCCCCAGGCCCACACAAACCATCTGCATGCCCTGCACCTTGCCCACGGCTCGCTGTACCCAGACACCCATGATGTCAGAGCTAGGGATGCCTTCTAGCACAGAAGGCTGTTTAAGCAGCCCAGGTAAGCCCTTCCGGCCTTCAGGGAAATCAGGGCAGCTTCAGAGAGCATTTGGAAATGGAGAGGTGGGAGGGCCTATGAGCCCCAGAGATTTATTGTTAAAGCTTGGAAAACAATTAGAGTTGGAATGAACTCACCCCACAGCAGCCAGGGGCCCTGCCCAGCTCTGCTCTTCAGGAACTCTGATAGCAAAATTCCCTCAGGTTGATTTTCAGGAAAGGAAAAGAAATTCCGAAACAGGAAGATCACCGCAGCTGTTTAGAACAGGGTGGAAAAACCCACTCTGTTAAGGTTCCTCATTTCTGTTATCTATTAGGCTGTAACAAGCCACCTGTATAAGTTACCTATTGCTGTTTAACAAATTACCCCCAGTCCAGCAGCTTAAAATAACTAAGCTAGTATTATTTCGCCCAGTTGCTAGGGGTCAGCTTACCTGGGGTTCTGGTTCAGGGTCTTTAATGAGGCTGCAGTTGTCTCAAGACTTGACTGGGGACGGGGGGCTGGCTTCCAAGGTGGATCTTCATGTGGTTGTTGGTGGGAGGCCTCAGCTTCTTGCTCACTGTTGTCCAGAGGCCTCCGTTCCTCCTCATATGGTGTAGGCTGACCATCCTGGTGTGCCCAGGGCTGAGGGAGTTTTGGGGCGTGAGCTTTCCAGTCCAACACCAGGGAAGTCCTGAGCAACCTGGCGACAGGTTGGCCATCCGTGTAGGCTCCTCTCCAGGGGGCTGCCCACAACATGAAGGGTGATCTGTGGGAAACCAAGACAAGAGCAACACGTCTTTCGTAACCTAATCTTGGAAGTGACACATCTGTGTCACCTTTTTTTTTCAAATAATAAGAAAGTTTATTTAGAAAGTCACAGAGGTGGAAGTGAGCCGTAGAAGAAATGGGCTCAGGAAACAAGTTACAGAGGCAAAGGAGACCCCTGCTGCTCAGGAGAGGGAGGCAGTGAGGAAAACGCACCTGGGGGGAGGGTGGGGAAAGGTGTGGGGTGCTCCAGGGACAGAGCCCCCTACGTGTGTCTCTTCCACTGTATTTGATTATTCCCACAGACCAGCCCCGGTCCCCTGTGCAAAGGAACTCTGAACAGGTGTGACTATCCCGGGGAGCCATCCTGGAGGCCAGCTACCATTCTACCCCAAAATCTAGTGGTGAAAAACAACTACCATTTTAGTGCCTCTCGTGCGCCTGCGAGTGAACAGGGCTCAGTGGGGTGGTGGCTCTTCAGCCCCGCATGACACTGGTGGTAGCAGCCGTCATCTGTGTCTCCGCTGGGCTGGGATCCCACAGGACTCACTCACATGGCTGGCAGTTAGTGCCAGCCGTTGGCCACGAGCTCAGCTGAGGCTGCCAAGGAGAGTCTTGGCTCCCCTCCAGGTGACCTCTGCACATGGCTGGGGCTGAGTTCTGCAAGGGAACACCTCAAGAACAAGAATGTAAGAGGAAGGAAACAGAAGCTTCCGGTCTTCCTAAGGCTGGAGGTGGGAAGTCTCAAGCATCTTATGCTGCATTCCATTGGCCAAAGCAGTCACAGCAATGGACCAGATTTAAGAAAGGGGAAATAAACTCTACTTCTAGAAGTGAGGAACAGCAAATGCTTATAGGAAGGGGAGGAATTATCAGCAGCTACCATACACTATAAAGGCTGTGCTTGGGGTCTCTCACTGGGGAATGTACAAAATTCCCAGAGGTGAAGAGGTATGCTAGGTACTTTCAAATTCCTGGATCTATAATCCTGGTTTTACTTAATTAAAAAAAAAATTAAAACTGCCCTGGCTGGTATGGCTCAGTGGATTGAGCGCCAGACTGAAAAGCAAAGGGTCACTGGTTCAATTCCCAGTTAGGGCCCATGCCTGGGTTGCAGGCCAGGTCCCCAGTAGGGGGCACACCAGAGGCAACCACACATTGATGTTTCTCTCCTTTTTCTTCCTCCCTTCCCCTCTAAAAAATAAATAAAAATCTTTTAAAAAAATTTAAAACTATTCAAGTCATTGCGTAATGATGTTCATTATTTCATAAAAATTAGAAAATACAGGTAAGCACAAGAAAAAAAAACCCTATAATTCTAATACCTGAAGACAATACATTTTGTTACATAAGACAATAATTTTGTTACATAGCACCTTAGAGTTTATTCTATGCAAAAGTAATAATTTTATTTTACCAAAATGGAACAATTCTGTACTTACTGTTTTAGAATCTGCCATTTTCATTTTAAAACTGCATTGCGAACATCTTTTTGTGACAGTTTATATAGAGCTACATCAGGTATTTTTGGTAGAGATTTTATTTATGTTTAGAGAGCGGGGAAGGGAGAAAGAAATAGAGGGAAGAGAAACATCACTGTACAAGGGAAACATCCACTGGTTGCCTCTCACATGCTCCCAGCCCCCCAACCGGGGACCAGGCCTGAAACCCAGGCATGTGCCCTGATGGGAGATTGAACCTGAGACCTTTTGCTCTGCAGGATGACGCCCAACCCACTGAGCCACACCAGCCAGGGCCAGTCACATTGGTTTTAGGGCTATGTAGTGTTTCATTGTCCTGATTTTTTATTGCAGCAACAGAAACCAACTCTGGTTAACTTAGCAAAGAATTTTTTGGGAGGTATTGGATATCTCAGATAATTTATGATATGTTAGTTTAGTGTTCCATTACTACCAAAGTACAACAAACCACAAAATAAAACCACTGCTATTTTGATAGCTCATAAATTCTGTGGGTCAGGAATTCTAACGTCATAGCAGGGATGATGCCACAACATCTGGGACCTCAGTTGGGAAAACTCAAAGCAGGAGTGAGGTAGAAGGCTGGGGTGGGGTTAGGGCAATGAAATTAGGTAGAGGCCTCACATGTTTGGAGATTGGGCTGGGGTGACTCAAACGTTGGGCTGAGCTCTGGGTAGTCTGACATCTTACAAGGTAGCTCAGTGCTCCAGGATCTAGTGTTCTGCTGAGCAGGCAGGAAGCTGTGTGCTTGTCATGACCTTGCCTCAGAAGGTACTTCCACCAAGTCCATTGATCAAAGTAGACATTAGCCTGTCCCCATTCAAGGGAAGTGGACAAAGACTGTACTTCTCAGTGGGAGGCGTGTCAAAGAATTTGTGAACATGCTCTAAAATCACTGTAATTAGGCTAAGCTAAGCTGCTGTAATAAAGAAAGCCCAATTTAGAGTGATTTAATAAATATAGAAGTGTATTTCTCTTGCACAAAACAGTTCCAAGGTGAGTAGTCTAGGCTCCAGGTCACTGAGGTGGCTCTGCTCCCCCAGACGCTTACGGCATCCGGCATCCGGGCTCCACTGCTGACGGCACCTTGACCATCACTGTCTTTGTGCCTTTGTGGGCAAAGCCTGAGGCGGGAGCGTCTCACTGTCCGCACTCAGCTCACATGCCAATACTTCACCTTCCAGGGCACAGGGGGTGGGCTGATCAGAAAATTCTGTACTACAGGAGTGTAAAAAACTTTTTACAGTGTAAAAAGTTTTTTACACTCCTGTAGTGGAGAGAGGGCTGCTTCTTTCCTGTCTTAGAACTTCCCCTCTGGAGGAAATATGATCAGATGCCAGATACCCTAAGAGCAATTAATATCCAGTAGAATGTGGATGTGTCAGATCCTATCCCCTATTGATAGACATGCAGTTGATAACATGCTATGGATAATGTGTTACACTCTCGCAGAAAACATCTTTCTATAAATATCTTTCAACACTTGTAAGGTTTTTTTCCCCTCTAGGATAAATTCTGGAGAGTCATATCATAGTTTCTGATTTCTGTATTTAGTCCTGAAGGATCCCATCAAAGAGGGCAACCTTCCCCTTTTCTTCAAGTCAGGGGTGGCAACTCTGGATCTCGATGAGCTTGGGAGAAAGGATGGAAAGACTAAGCACACATACTCAGGATCAGTGTCGTGTGCACCCAATCATAACCCCATCCTGTTTACAAAGCACTGTAGGAAAGGTTTTATGCAAATTATCTCCCTTCATCTTCTTGTCTGTCTGATAAGGCAGTCACTGTCTTCATTTGGTAGATGCAGAAGCTGAGAGTCCAAGAGATTAAGAAATTTATCCAAGACCTTAGAGCTAGCGTCTAATCCCAGATCAGTGCTCTGAACCATGTCCTCCCTCTTGGAACACTTGCCCTGAGGTTATTCCCTTCCCTGGTGCAGCTGCCATAGTGTGGGGAAGCCCAAGCCACAGGAAGAGGCCATGAGTCCACATTTCAGACAACAGCCCCTGCTAAGCTCCCACCTGACAGTCAGCGTCAGCTGCCAGCCATGGGAGTGAGCCAGCTTGGACTCTTCAGACCCATTGATGACACCCGTGGAGAAGGACAGCTCACTGGGTTCAGTCAATCCAGAGAGCAGTGAAAACTAATACTGCGGTGGTTGTGTTAAGCTACAAAGCTTTGACAAGGTTTGCTACATAGCAGTGGAAAATCAAAACAAGTGGGGAGCTACTCATTCTTGGATGATTCCCAGCAGTGATCTTGGGGTGTCACTGGAGTTGAGGCCTTGGACAATCCTTGTGAGTTCAGTGCACTAGTCTGGGGCTGTATGTGACAGTTTCCCTGTTGCCTGCCCCAGCTGAGGAAAAATTCACTGAGTCACAAGGTTTGGAGGAGACACTGTGTGTGAATGAGTTAACAGAGATCTGGGAAAGAATCCCAAAGTAAATAATGTTGATTCTCAGCACAAAGGAGGCATTGCCTAATGCTGTGAAAATGCACATAAACAGTCATTGCTTCATGACTGATTTGCTATATTTTCAAATTTCAAAACAGTAACCACCATTAAAAAAATAACAGTAATAGGAAATGCTTAAACACTGTGCATGTTTCCCAAAGGTCATAAAAGTGTTCTTCTCTTTTGGAAGTTCAGAGTCCGGTGGCCAGGAGGTAGTGCCAATCTGACCTTAGGGTGACCCCAGTTGGCACTTGGGTCCCAAAGCAAAATCTAGCTCCTCCTTCCCTCTTAAAGAGCAGGGGAGGAAGCTGACAACAATTCAGCAAGACCGCGGCTCTTCTGCCTCATCAACCACAGGCATTTATTCTCCACCCTCTCCTCTCGGCCCCTCCCAGCTCAGTGGTTCTCAAATGTGGGGTCATCAAAATTGCCTGGAAAGTATTTAAAACACACACATTTCAGGGTCTCTCCACAAGAGATTCTCATTCTCTAAGCCTGGTGCTGGATACCAGGATTTCCATTTTAACAAGAACCAGATGGCTCTTCTGTAGGTGGGTTGCTCACACCCTAAAGAGCACTGCGACCCCAGCCTTCCCTGCAAACACGGAATAAAGAGGGGAGGCCTCTTCCAGCCCAACTTCCAGGTGTCTGGGAAAGGGATCTTCGGATCCCGAGCCAGGCCAGATCTAACAAACCCATTTAGGGCAGGTGGTTTTCAAACGGAGTTTCGTAGAACCCTAGGGGGTTCCTTGGAAGTCCTGTCACCTTCAACTGAGCATTTTCTCTTTAATCTGTTTTATTACAGAGGGTTTCCAAGAAAGGAGGGTTTCCTTCCTTTGGAAGGAAAGGTTTTTATTACAAAATGCCCTCTGTGCTTAAAGAAAAGTCCCATGTTGGTGAGGGTGAAGAGCAAAGAGAACCCTCAGACACTGATGGTGGGGATGGAAAATTGTGCAGCCACTGTGGAAAATAGTTCAGCGGTTCCTCAATAAATTAAATTACCATATATTTATGCTGCTTGGGCTGCCTTAACAAAATACTGTGCACTGGGTGACTTAGCAGACATTTATT
Organism: Tonatia bakeri; assembly: GCA_004024845.1. Taxonomy (NCBI): domain Eukaryota; kingdom Metazoa; phylum Chordata; class Mammalia; order Chiroptera; family Phyllostomidae; genus Tonatia; species Tonatia bakeri. The sequence goes on from PVIA01004695.1 coordinate 122,028, forward strand.
TCTCACAGTTCTGGAGTCTGGGAAGTATCAGATCTGGGTCAGGCTCTTGGTGAGGGCCCTCTTCCTGGCTTGCAGATGGCTGCCCCTCTCTGTGTCCTCATGTGGGTGGGTGGGGATGGAGGTAGGGGTGAGGGTTGGGTGGGAGAGGTCTGATCCCCTTCCTTCCTTCCTTCCTTCCTTCCTTCCTTCCTTCCTTCCTTCCCTCCGGATTTTATTTATTTAGCCTTGGCTGGTGTGGCTTACTGGATTAAGCACCAGCCTGTGAACCAAAGGGTTACCAGTTTGGTCCCCAGTCAGGGCGCATGCATGGGATGCTGGCCAGGTCCCCAGTTGGGGATATGCAAGAGGCAACCACACATCAATGTTTCTTTTTAAAAGATATTATTTATTTATTTTTGGAGAAAGGGAAGGGAGGGAGAAAACAGCAATGTGTGAGAGATATATCAATTGGTTGCACCTCATACACACCCAGCTTGGTACCTGGTTTGAAACCCAGGCATGTGCCCTGACTGGGAATCAAACCTGCGATGCTTTGGTTCGCAGCCCGTGCTCAACCCACTGAGCTATGCCAGCCAGGTCCTCTTTTTCTTATAAGGACACTAATCCCACCATGGAGGCCCTACCCCATGAGTTCATTTAAACCTAATTGTCTCCCAGAGGCCCCACCTTCAAACACCATCACATTGGGATTACGGCTTCAATATATGAATTTTGGGAGGGCACCACATTGAGTCCATAGCACCATATGACCCAGCAATTCTGCGCCTGGCTATAAGTCCAGAGGAATTGAAAACTGATATTCAAACAGATGTTTGTACACAAACAGTCATATTGTGTTGGGCCATTTACGATAGCCAAAAGGTGGAAACAAACCAAACGTCTGTCAGCTGATGAATAGGTAAGAGTGGTATATCCCTAACACCGAAATGTTGTTTAGCCATAAAAAGGAACGAAGAACTGATATATAGGTGAACCTTGAAAACATTAAGCTAAATGAAAGAAGGCAGTTGCAAAAGGCCATGTATTTGTATGACTTCATTTTATGATATGTCCAGAATAGGCAAATTCACAGAGACAGAAAGCAGATTAGTGGTTGCCGGGGGCCGGGGGAGGAGTAATGGGAAGTGACTGCCTAATGGGCATGGGGTTTCTACTGAGGATGATGAAATGTCCTAGAACTGGAGAGCGGTAATAGTTGCACAATGTTGGGTATGTACTAAATGTCGGTAATGACAAATGTTATGTTATAGGGGTTTTATTGCACTAAAAAATGTATTCCCAATCAACAGATCTAAATTCCCATCCCATTTGCTGCTGACAAGGAAGCTGGGTCAGAACAGAGAAATGACCTGCTGAGATCACCCAGCCTGTCAGAGGTCAAGCCAAGGCAGCTGACCCTGAGCCCACCCCAGCAGGTGACCTCTCTACCTCAACATCCTTGGTCTCTCGCCTCCAGGCCCCACCATAAAAAGCTCAGATTAAGGGGCACGCAGAGGCCTGACCTGCATGCTACTCACGCCATAGTTTCTGCAGCCAGGCCCTGGGCTTTGCAGGGGAATGTCGTCCTTGCCCACCCACAGACCTCTCAGCCAGGCTTTCTTTTATTGTCCATGTCTGCTCCCTTTAAGTGTGTTGATGGAAAAAAAAATCCACCTCTAACTTTATTCTTGAGTAAATCTCCCTAAGGGCCTCAACCGCAGCCTCCTGATAGGGTTGATAAGGACTGGGTGGATCAAATTCCTCACATTGCAGACATTGCTCAGTGTCCCAAACTTCAGCTGAGTAGGCGGAGGAGCTGCTGGCGGACCCAGGGCCGGAGAGGAGTCCCAGACGCTGCGTTTGGGTGCCGTTGGCTCTTCCCTCTGGCCATTGGCCCGTATGCACCAGTCATCAAGTAGATGCTTACTTCATCAGGATTCATTGGCTCCAGGGGTTACTGTCTTGGGGTCATCCTGAGATTCTCTTCTTCATTCTAGTTCAAAGAGTTCAAGGAAAGATTTCAGTTTCCCCAGTGCCCCTGAGAATAAAAGATTCAGGGTAAGCTTGTATGGGAAGTGAGAGTCTTTTTATCTGGTCTCTGTCTGAGAGAGAATCATTCACCATTCCCAGAGGTGGCAACAAGAGGGTAGAAATCATTTGTATGTGCCTTGCCTGTGACTTGGAGGTCAAGTCCTCTGGAATAATTCCCCAGCCCCTCCCCCTGGGTCTTAGGAAATTGCAAAGGTTTTTCCTCCGTCCCAGATTCTAACCCTTTCCTTACATCTTTTAGTTACAGCCTCCAAATTTACCATGGATTTTTTTTTTTAAGTACACTAACATACAAAAGGGCAATTGCAGGACCCAAGAAAGTCAGCTCTCTGAATATTTGCTGTGCTCAGCAGCTGAGAGACCAGGCCGAGGAGGGAAACCTGCTTCTGCCCACCTGTGTTCAGGACCTGCTTCAGGGTGGACATGGGGAGGGCCAACTTCCTCGGTGCTAATAAGGTAACCCTCTTTTCTCAGGCTCACATTACCTAACACCTTGAACTTGAACTTGGAGATTGGCTTCACATAGCAGGGATGAGTGGGGACCCTAAGGAAGATTGCAGAGTGCAGTGGCTGGAGTTTGCAAGTTGCCATTCGCAATAAAGCAGGAAGGGAGAGAATTTCTACAATGTAGCAGTGTTTGGGGTGAGTATATAAAATTCAAGGCTGAGGCCAGTTCATGTTGTTGGATGTGGGTTCTTTTCTGTGTGGACCAACGCCTCGTTTTTGGAGGCAGCCTTCCCAGCTGGGGAACGTCTCCCAGGATGCAGAGATTTAAGAAACACTGCCGACTCCATTTCTCCTGGGAGATTTCCAAGTACACGACTCTGCTCGATGCTCTGAGAAGTCCCGTAGAAGAGAACCTGCACTGGCGTTATTTAACCTAGGCTCTCCCCATGTTATTTGACCTCAGAATTCTCTTCCCCCTTGATAACACTCATGCGTACTCTGTGAAAGCCAAGTTTCCGAGAAGACACTCGGGAAAGGCCACCCCAGTGTTCAGCAGAGTTGGTTTGGGCCCCCATTGCCCTACCGTGAGTAGCGATGGGGACATCTGGGCCTGACAAATGGTTGGAACCCTGCTATGATAATCCAGGAAATCACTTGTTGCTCCTGTCAGGCTCTCTCCCACACGGAGATTTTGTGATTCTCTCCACACCGACCTGGGCACCACTGACATTTCCCGACCACCGTGTGCTAGGAGCTCTTCACATGTCGTCTGTGTAATCCTCTCTCAGCTCTATTGTCCCCATTTTCCTAATGGGAAAGTGAAACCCAGAGAGGTTATGTAAGGAGGTCACTAAGTTCAGTCTGTGGCAGAGCTAAGATCCAGCCTGAGGATGTTGGGACTCCACACTGGTATTCTCTCCTCGGGCACTGAGTGTGGGGATGGAAAATGGTGCAGCCACTGTAGGAAACAGTTTAGTAGTTACTCAGTATGTTAAACACAGACTTACCATGTGTCTCGGTCTGCTCTGGCTGCTCTAAAAAAATACCCACCAATGGGGTGACTTAAACAGCAATGTTTTTCGCACAGATCAGGAGGCTGGGAAGGCCAAGATCAGGGTTAGATTCTCGGTGAGGGCCTCTTCCTGGCTTGCAGATGGCTGCCTCTCACTGTGTCTCTGCTCTGTGCCATTCTACTGCAGTGCCTCACTGACAAGCTGCATTTCTGAGACAGTGTTTTCAGAGTGTCCAATTCCCATGAGGAGTTGTGCTGGACATCAGAAAATGGTCTTCTTGGGGGAGTTGTTTTCTTTTCTTTGTTTTTTTTTTCATCCCATAAATGGTGTCTTTGTTATTATTAGTCACAATTATTAGAGTTTGAGAAGACTTAATTGTATTTTTTCATTAAAATTTTTATTTACTTTTAAATTTTTCAATTGCAGTTTATTTTCAGTATTATTTAGTTCTGGTTTCAGGGGTACAGCATAGTCATTAGACAATCACACAGTTTACACTTAACCACACCTTTAAGATTGAATCAGGGCAATACAAAATTCCCAGTCCTTGCAGACATTTCACTCTGTTACAAGTGGAGACAGCTCACACAGCATCTTCTACATCTTGGATGAAAAAGCCTTTAAGTGCATCTACTTTTCCTTATTCTCATATCTGGGCGTACCTACTTAGGAAATTTGAGTAACTCGATCATAGAAAGAGGAACACCCCATAAGAAAATCAATTATTATTCTGATTCATACCTCAACTTTTTGGTGAGTTTATTCATTATGAATCAGTAACTACGAGCCCCATCAGAAGCAGTACACTGAAAAGATCCAGTTTCTGGACCCATGCAGGTGAGACCTGCATGGTCGTTGCTTCAGTCGCTGAGGACAAAAATTGGTGCTTGAAACTAGTCGGTCAGATTTTAATTTCCAGTCAGGCACATCAACTCCTGCCAAGTCGTGCCAACGTAAGAACATCTAAACCTGTAGGAAAAAAATGTTTTTAAAGTTTAAAGTTACGCATTTATTTTAACATATAGTGGAAAAATAATTAGAAGCAAATTTGGTTTTATAAATGTATGTATATACATGTATATAGTAAATAATAGAACAGGTGATATATAGTTTTGGCAAAAATATTGAAGAGAAATGATTAAGGTTCGAAACCCTCACCACATCAAGTTCTTGGAAATCCACTTAAAAGTGGTCCAGTGGCCATATTAACTTGAAGATTGGGGTTTATTTAATTATTATTCATGGAACTTATTGGGGTGATATTGGTTGATAAAATTATATGAGTTTCAGGTCTACAATTCTCAAACCTGTAGAAATTTTTTTGAGAGTTCCTCTGAGCCAAATAGAGGATACACCAGGAGCAAGTTCTCAACAAACTGAAAATACTTCAATGAATCGGGGGAATTGTTTTCTCCTTTGGGGGGTTTATTTCTCTTGGATTTGAAATTCAGCTTGGTTATGCACTGGCTATATGACCTTGGGCCTCTGGGTCTCAGTTTCCTCATCTGTAAAATAGGACAATAATCTCATTTTCTTCTTTCTGATCTTTACTTTTTCTTCCTTCCCTCCGTTCTCTTTCCTTCGCCCTTCTTTACTTTCTCCTTTGTTTTACTTTTTCATTTTCAGTATCCCCCAACCTCCTGTGTTAATTTTCCCCTGAAAGAGCCTCGACTTCCCACACGGATCCTCCGTGAAGCGGCTGGAGAGGCACGGGCGGGTTCTCAGGAGCAGAGACTGGTAGGGAAGGCGGCTGCTGATTAATGCCATGTCGGCCGGGGCGCTCTGTGCTCTGCATCTAGAATAGGGCAGTTTCCAAGGTGACCGAGACTAGCGCGTGAGGATAAGGTGAGGGCCTGGAGCTATGAGCTGCTAAACTCGCACTCCACGCGGGCTTCCTCCGAGGCACTTGTCACACGCTTCTCGCCAAGTAATTTAACAACCAACTTGTGACAGGCAAAGCGTTCCAACAATATTTAATGATCAGTGCATCTATAAATAGGATCATAGGAACAATTCAGATAGACGTTAATATATGGGTTCAGGCTTGGAGTGACTAAACCTTGAGATGCTTTGACCTCGGAGAGCCGTCAAAAATCTGCTGTGATGTTTTGTTCCTGTCCAACGTGTCCTTGTGTGTATAATTTACTAACATGATAATAACCTGCTGCTTGGCAGTTTGCACTTTACAAAGTGCCTTCATGCACATGCTCTCATTTGATCCTTGCAAGGAATTATTACTGAGCTGATGGGAAGACAAGTAACTTGCCCCTGGACTTTCTCATTGTGGAGCAGCGAGTGGAACTGGAGGGGACAGTGATGGTGGTGGTGGTGGAGTGCAGATTTGAGATAAGGACTGTGTGGCTCCCAAATGGATCCTTCTTTCTTAGTCCACCCAAATCCCATTTTCTGGTTTAAAAGGCTTGGAACAATCAATTCCTCTCCTTGCTTCAAAGGAGCCATCACATTGGGGGCCAGCACCCTGACCTCTCCTTTGATTACTTTGCATTAGAAGTAGACTTGATTTAGCCCTGGCTGGTGTGGTTCAGTGGATTGAGTGCTGGCTTGCAAATCGAAAGGTTGCTGGTTCGATTCCCAGTCAGGGCATATGCCTGAGTTATGGGCCAATTTCCCAACTGGGGGCATGTGAGAAGCAACTGATTGATTTATCTCGTATCTCTTGCACATCGATGTTTCTCTCCCTCTCTTTCTCCCTTCCTTCTCCTCTCTCTAAAAATAAATAAAATCTTTAAAAAAGTAGTCCTGACTTAGCAAATAAAAATATGGGACACCTGATACAGGTAGGTCTGGCCAGACCACAGGGCAGAAGGGAGGGGCAGTAGGAGGAGGTTGCCAGAGGCAGCACAGCAGTGTCATGTTGCCTGGGTAACCAAGCTAGTCACTGCAGGTGTCCACAGATTTCCCTACCCTCAGGCAGAGAGAATGTGCAAGATTAGTGAAATATTTGGTTGAGGGGAAACCCTCTTACCCTCTTCCAGTCCCTGATTGAAGGTGGGACCCGTGGACACAGCAGCGTGAGTACAGTAGCGGTCAGCACGGTAGCAGGGGGCGGTGCTGACCTCTGTCGACTGGGGGTGCTGCAGGAGTGCGGTGGTGCGGCTCCACACACAGACTCCAGGGAGAAGCCAGAAACTGGGTTGCAACCAGGATGAGCTAAGCTGCTTGGGTGGTCCTACACAGCCACCTCCGGTTCCCAAAGGACCGTATTCTTAAATGGGAGGAGGAACTCTGGGTGCGGCCTTGGACTGGTCTGGTGGAGGGGGACAGAGTTTTTCTCTGGGTATTTTGGAGGGAATGGGCCCTGAGGCAGGAACCTGTCCCTTCCCAGACTGTGTAGCTTTTAAATGAAAGACCTCTTTCCCTTTTCACCAAACCTCTGCCTCTGGAATTTGCCTATGGGCAGCGGGTAGCTGAATCTCACTTTCTGCTTGGTAACACACCCACTTATATTTAAATCTTAGAGAAAAAAATGCATAATGTTGTAGTATAGTACGTCCCATGGTGTATATTATTTGGCAACCTTAAAAGTACTTGTTATTAAAACCTTTTCCTTTAAAAATATGAATTACAGGAAATTTTGAAAGACTAGATCAGCAACAGGGAAAAATATAAATTACTCTTAATTTTACCATCAAGTAATATTAATATTTTAATATTAACTTAATATTTTGGTATACCTACTGTGACATTTTTTCCATGTGTATATTTATACGTATAAATTCCTTTTTTAAAAAATTGAAAATGAGACTTACCGAATATATTACTTTTGCACTTGCTTTTTTTCACTTAATAATATGTCATGTATTCTGTAATATTCCAATGACTTCGGGTCATTGATTGGATAGCATATTGTGTTTAGCTAATAATCCCCTGTAGGCAAACCCCTGGGTTGTTTCCAATATATATTATTGCAGACTTGCCATGAACAACCTTTGATAAGTCTCCCTGCATATCCTTGGGATAAATTTCTGGTAGTAAAATTTCTAAGTCAAAGGGTGTAAAAACTATTAAGGTTTTTTTGTTACATATCATCATATTGTCCTCCAGAAAAGTGGTGCCAACCTACACTCTCAAAAACAGTGTCCCAGAGTGTCATTTTCTTGCATATTATCAACACTGGGAATAGTCATTAAAAAAAAAAAAAGCCCTTGATTCTGAACCTGCCCTGACTCCATAATCACATTCAATTCTCTGTCCCTAACCCAAACTTAGTGAACTTATTTCTTTCTACTGAGCCTTCCTTTCTAAAAGAGGGGAATAAATAGATTAGGGATAGAAATTACTACCACTGTTCCATCATGCTCATGTCAGACATCATTAATAGATCCTAGAAGGAAGTAAAACTGTCACTTTTTCAGAGGACGTGAAAACCCCAAAGACTCTATCAAAAAAACTGTTTGAAATAATAAACTAACTCAGCAAAGTTGCAGGATAGAAAAGTCAGTATACAAAAATCTGTTGAATTTGTATACATTAATAATAAAGGCTCCAAAAGAGAAATTAAGAAAACAATCCCATTTACAATTGCACACACTCACACACAAAAACCCTAGGGAAAAAAATTTAACTGAGGAGGTGAAAGACCTGTGTACTAAAAACTACAAGAAATTAATGAAAGAAATTGAAAAAGACATGAATAAGCAAAAGATATTCCATGCTTATGGACTGGAAGAATTAATTTGTTAAAATGTCCATACTACTCAAAAGAACCTATGGATATAATGCAATCCCTATAAAAATTCCAGTGGTAGCTCTGGCTGGTGCGGCTCAGTGGATTGAGTGCTGGCCTGCAAACCAAAGGGTTGCCAGTTTGACTCCCAGTCAGGGCACATGCCTGGGTTGCAGGCCAGGTCCCCAGTTGGGGGCAGGAGAGAGGCAGCCTGTCGATGTGTCTCTAGCACATCAGTGTTTTTCTTCCTCTCTTCCCCTCTCTCTAAAAATAAATAAAATCTTTAAAAAAATTCCAATAACAATTTTATACACAAATAGAACAAAAAATTATAAAATTTGTATGGGACCATAAAACACCCTGAAAAGCCAAAATAAGCACGATAAAGAACAAAGTTGGAAACATCATGCTCCCTGATTTCTAACTCTGTCACAAAGCTATTGTAATTAAAACAGCATAGTGTTGGCATGAAAACAGACACATAGGTCAATGAAACAGAATAGGGAGCCCAGAAATAAACTCTCCATGTATGGTTAATAAATTTATGACCAAGGCATCAAGAATATACAGTAGGGAAAGGACAGTCTCTTTAATAAATAGTGCTGGGAATACTGGACAGTCAGATGCAAAAGAATGAAACTGAGACCGTAGCACCATACACACACAACACACACACACACACACACACACACACACACACACACAATTAAAATGGATTAAAGATATTTCTCTCCCCTTAGTGCAGTCTGTAATCTCAACTTGAACTAAAATGTTTTTTTAAGGTTTTATTTATTTATATATAGGAAGAGGGGAAGGAAGGGAGAAAGAGAGGGAGAGAAACATTAATCCATCACCCCTCGTATGCACCCCAACCACTGAGTACTGAACCCAAAACCCAGGCATGTGCCCTGATTGGGAATCAAACCTGTGACCCTTTGCTTTGCAGGATGATGCCCCATCAACTGAGCCACACCAGTCAGGGCTAAAGTGTTTGTTTGTTTTTTTAAATGATTTTATTTATTTACTTTTAGAGAGTGGGGTGGGAGGGAGAAAGAGAGGGGAGAAACATTTGAGAGATACATCGATCCATTGCCCCTCACATGCTGCAAACTGGGGACCTGGCCCACAACTCAGGCATGTGCCCTGACTGGGAATTAAACCAGTGACCTTTCAATTTGCAGGCCAGCACTCAATCCATTGAGCCACAGCAGCCAGGGCAAGGCTAAAGTGTTGTTTTTTTTTAATTTTTTTATTTTAATGATTATTCAAGTACAGTTTTCTCCCCTTTACTCCCAATCAAGCCCATCCACCCTCCTCCCATCTTCCCTCCCATTACCACCCTCCCCCTACTTTTTATCCATATGTCTTTTAACTTTGTTCCTGTAAACCCTTCCCCTTTTCCCCTGAAATTCCCTCTTCTCTCTCCTCTGGTCACTTTCTGCCTGTCCTCTAATGCAGTGTCTTTGACTATATTTTGCTTGTTTCTTTGTTTTGTTGTTTAGGTTCCTGTTAAAGGTGAAATCATATGGTATTT